>CABHPP010071114.1:3539-28591 GCA_902168425.1 Peromyscus attwateri | reverse complement strand
AACCACACTCACCCCACACTAGCACACACTAACCACACTCACCCCACACTAGCACACACTAACCACACTCACCCCACATTAACCACACTCACCCCACACTAGCACCACACTAACCACACTCACCCCACACTAGCACCACACTAATGCCAGCAACAGGCACCAATCTATGCAAAAGACTAAGCATTACCTTCACAAGAGAACACTGACTCCCGTGTGCTGGGACCTACATGCCACAATATGAACCAAGGCTTAGTTTTGTTGGCACAAAACAACACGAACGGAGGAACATCTACGGCAGCTAGAGTGATAAACTGAACTCACTCACACAGGTCCCAGGACGAAGTTCCTCATCACAGTATGTGGCAACCAGACACAAAATCCCACAGTGTCTAAATACCTCCTCGTGCTGTGAAAATACTTCTGTCGGCTGCCACCATGTGCCAGCAGAACTCAACCGACATATCAGTAGCCCGGTTACAGCCATTGGAAGTGGGGGCTTCAACATACTCTGGAGGCTCCCTCATTCAGTTGTGGACACACCCATATCTCTTTCATGCTTCCTCACAGAAACGCTCGGTAGAGAGTAGCCACCACCATGCCATGCCCTAGTTGGCACACACAGCTCTCAGAGCTGTGGCCCACAGGACTTCTCCGGGGTCTCCTTTGTTCTGCTTCTTTCTTGCTTCAGTACCTCAGTCCACTCTAACAGGGAGATGAGGTTCCATCTGCAGCAGTCGGTGGGGTCCTCGAGCAGTGGCCCGTCCCAGGCACCGGGTGGGCAGTCGTGGGCAAGTCTGTATCCTGACCATGAAGTATGTGAAATGGTGCAGAACCACACACACCCAGGCACAAACGGGCAGAGCCAGAGGCAAGGAAGTCTGCATCAGGGGTGGTTTGTGTTAGGGCCCATAGCCTGGCTCTGATGAGTTTACAAGGCCGGCTTATAAGATGTTTTATGGAAAGAATCTGGGTAAAGAATCCATGGGCCTCCCTCCTGTGTCTTACTTGTGAGCTGTACTTGTAGCAAACTAAGATGGTTTCTTAAATCAGGGAGTACATTTCCCCCTTGCAAGCAGAGTCTAACTGGAAGTCTGGCTGGACCCGGGAATGGGTAGCAACAATAAGCTCCTAGGAACCAGGTAGCCAGCAAGGACTAGGAACCGCTGTCCCGTGTACCAATCTTCAGCTTTGTCCCCTCTCCTCCCTAGAGAGGTGGGGGCTGGAGAGAGCAGCTTCCCACAGGCTCTTTTAACAAAGCTTGGTGCAATGCACCTCACCACAGCTAGCGGAATCATTCAGGTGAGTGACTCCCTCCACTTGCTCAACATGGGTTCTTAAAGGAGTTGCAGGCAGAGCGGTCTCCTCTCTGTGGCTCTCCTTGCCTCACTAGGCCACATGGCTCAAGTGATCTGGGCAGGCTGAGTGCTGCTTCCCCCAGCACTGCGCCATGAAATCCTGTCTACAGAGCCAGCACTCCCAGGTGGATGGGCTAGATCCTTCCAGCTGTCAGTCAGAGTGCCTGGGAATGATTCTATTCAGGGCACCGCACCATCAGAGGGAAGGCAGTGACGGGGAGTCGGGAGCCATGCGCTTTTTTTTAATTATCTGCAGATCTCAACTGCAGAAATGATACTTCTGTCAAAGCAAAGGGTAACTAACGATTTTTCTGTGTGTGCTCAGCAGAGTGTGCCAAGAATTATGATAAGGGCAACACCTCATCCGCTCAGACCTTCCGAAGACTGCTTGGGTTTCTCTCTCAGCAATACTGAGGAAAAATAGAAATGATATCTATGGGTCAGACCAATGGACCTGTTTGATGGGGGTTAATGGAGATGAGAGATAAGAATACCTCGTCACCCTTCTGATGCACTCAGTGGTCAAGTCAGGGAGAGAGTCAGATCGCCAGGGACAGCATGTTTATTAGGGTAACGAACTAACATGCACTTCATTCTAAATCAGCTTGTCTGTGGCTCAGGGACTCTGTGGCCAGGCAGCACTCACAGACCTCCTACAGGGCCTGGGGACAGAGCCTGAGTGTCTCCAACTCTGTTACAGCACCCGTGGAGTCCTTTGTTACCTCTGCAGTTAGCTGGCCTGAGTGCAGGATCAGGGCCACTGGGGTACTCACAAGTGGCCACAAGTGGGAATCCATCTTGTTTCTCTCTCTTCCCTCTCACCACCTACCCCTGACCATTCCCATCAGGTGAGTGCACAGGAGAGGATAAATCTAAGACAGAAAAACCAGAATGTTCCAGCTAAAGGTCTGGGGGAAATGTCCTAATGATCCAGGCAGTACTGGGAAGCTCCCAGTGAGCATCAGGTACCCTGAGAAGATTCCCTAGTGAGTGGACTCTGATGTGACTCAGGCTTTCTAGCAAGCTGTGCAAATCTGAAGCAGACTCAAAGAAGCACAATGCATTTGTCAGCCCGGGCCCTGTTCTACAACATAACAGACCAGCAGTTTAGTCAACAGAAACTGACATTGCCATAGTCCTGCAAGGTGCAAGTCCATGACCAGAGTGCCAGCAGGGCCAGGTGCTGGCAAGGCCTTCTCTCTGGTTCCAGACAGCCCATGTCTTCAATCAGACAGATCACCCTGGCCTATCTTCTTATCAGGGCACTAATCCTGTGATGGGGACACCACCTCATGGCTTCTTATAACCCTAATCATTCCCAAATGCCATTACAGGGAATTCCATCCATGGCACACACTAAAGTCACCTTGTGTCATGTGAGACAGTCCTCATGATCTGAACCCACCTCCTCCAGCTTTGAAGAAGGATTTCTCAGCATATTCATGGTTTGTGTTTCTGACTGAATATCTGTGAGCAGAGACTGATATGCTCCAAGATGTGGTACACCACGGCTGATCGCTATCCACTAGATGCCAGTAACTCCCCACAGCTGGGACATTCAAAACTATCTCCAAAGATTCTCAAATGTCCTGAGGGAGGCAAGAACACCCTTGGTTGAAAACCACAGACTTAAAGAGAACTCATATCTCACAACATGGTACGCACAGGATATAATCTAAGACTACTCCTCATCCTAGGAACCAGGAAAATCTGATTCTCAAGGTTAAAGACAGCCAGCACATGCCAACCTTGAGATGCATTCAGTGTCTGAATTATCTATTTATCAACATCAGCTATTATTGCTATGCTCCAAAGATGAAGATGAACACTGTTGGAAAAAAAAAGGAGGCTTCAAATACCTGCAGAGAAATAGCATTTACACAGTGGAAATGTCAGAGCAGAAAAATATAGTGCATAGGAAGAAAAAACAAAGTCCCAGGAAGACTTCAGTTGGAGACTTCAGATTACAGGAAAAAGCTAAAGACCTTGAAGATGGTTACATGCAGTTTATCTCAATAGGAAGAAAGGAAAGAATAGCAAGCATAGTGTTTGAACCCTACGTGGGGCAGGGCTGGAGAGATGGGTCAGAGGCAAATAGTGGACTGCTCTTGCAGAGTTAGCTTCCCAGTACCCACATCGGTGCCTCACAACAACCTGTATCTCCAGCTGCAGGGCATCCAATGTCTCCTCTGGCCTCTGTGTGCACCTACATTCACATTCACAAACCCACAGAGACACAGATTTATATACATAATTAAAAATAACAATAAACACTTAAAAAATAAATGATGAATGAAAGAATTAAAGGAAGGGAGGGAGGGAGGAAGGAAGGAAGGAAGGAGGGAGGGAGGGAGGGAGGGAGGGAGGGAGGGTAGTTTCAAACTCCTGACCAAGAAACTCCCCAGCCCAGATGGTTTTACTGAAATTCTGCCAATGCCTAAAGAGGAAGTAAAACATATTAGACCACACTGACACTCAGTTCGTAAGTCCAGCACCACTGATGTCAATCATAGGCAGATGAGGAAACCAGAGACTTGGCCTTCACGGACGTAACGCAAACTCCCCTGCACAATGTTAGCAACCGAAAGCAGAAGTGCTGTGTGAGGACAGTGGACTGGAGCAAAGCGCCTTTCTAGGGCATTGGGAAATCAGTTGTCCGCCATGTGGATGGACTGAGGGAAACCACACAATCTCACCAGCAGACACAGGAGACACATTCGACAAAATCCAGCTTCCATCTGTGTGAAAGTTCTTGCCACAGAGGAACAGAAAGGCATTTCCCCACCCTGACACAGGTACCTGAAATGCAGAATGTTACCCCCACACTTGCCTCAGAAGTTTGCCGTCCTCTCTCCTGGCTGTGCAAGCCTTAGGAAGTTGAGCCAAGTGTGTGCTCCCAGATCTGATGTTCTCAGCCCTCAGCTAGGGTCAGTGTGGGAATTCTCCACATGAACAACCCATCATTTTCTGCCAGAGCTCTGTAGCGGTTTGGCTAACCATATTGCTCGGAACCCACAGAATAATTCAGTTCAGTTTTTGCAAATGTATCTGCTTTGCTTATTTGCATTTTCTCCCTTTTATCCTAATGAAAGGTTTATGTCAGGACCTTTCTAAAAAGGTGTGGGAGCCCACAAAAACTTCCTAATGAAATCTGAGCTTGCTTTACCCAGTAGGGCTGCATGAGGGGATGGCTTGACCACATGCATGGTTACCAGGTGTCTTGGATGGTCTGGACTTGGCTGTGCTGGGGGGAGATCTTTTTCTCCACCCCTTGGCATTCCTTTAAAAGCCCTTTAGTAGCAACAGAAGGGGCTGGTGGGTTTTGACCCAGGCCCTCCCGAGGCTATACTATGTTTCTAACTATCTCTCTTTCCTCTATATTTTTATCTACGTATTCCTTTATTTTTCCCTACTCAAGAGTCCCTGGGGAAAGAAAAAGAGAGAGCTGGTCTCCCTCAAACTGGCAGACACAAAAACTGCATGCCTACACACAAGAGTGAAAAGGAAGGTGGGATGCAAGCTCCGCCTACTCTGACCCAGGGGGAGCCTGGCAAGTATCCACGCATGGCAGATGGACAGTAGGCTGTAAGGAGTGACCTAGCTCTCCACAGCTGTGGCCTTCAATAGACACCTACCCATTCTACCTGTGGGATTCAACAGCCTAGATGGGAAGATCTGAGAGGGGATCCATGTGGTTTCTGCCACCCACCAGGTGTGGTCAGATGTGGTCAAGTGTACAATATCTGACTTGCCTACCAATCTTGTTAAATCAGTGGCTTAGTGCACAAGAGTGGAACCAGAGACCAAAGGTCAATGAGCCCCATTTCCTACATTCCAGACATATGGGCATCAGGTGATATTATCAACCAGCAAAGAAGGGATCAGGATGCAAGCATCCTGAGAAGGGGTGAGTCGCCTACATCTCCAGATACATTGAATGTCATCTGCTACCCCAGGCTCACAGTTCTATTGTTCTGGATACTGTGCAGTGGGCTCGTGTGCTGTGACTGGTTCACAAGTCACCTACAAAGCTACATGTGGGACAGAGAGAAGAGTCAAAGATAAAGAGAAGGGGGCAGGGTCTTAGAAGTTCAGAGTGACGGAGAATCAGGGCATGCCTGCCAGATGTTACTGCCTTTTAATGCAGTTATGCATGAGATGTTTAACCAGCTCACTAAAACCTCCAGCTCATCTGAGATTGCCTCACCCGGGGCATCCCCCAGCCAGGCTGACGAAAGCCATTACTGACCTATGGGAATGAGCTGCAAACAGAATGACCCCAGATGGAAAGGACAATGGTATCAACCTCTCTGAGTCTGGCAGCTCAGCCCACTTCCTGCCTCACTAGGGTCCTACCTTAGTGACTGCCAATGCTCTTTCCTAAAAGGCAGTCCTCCTGGCTTTGTGGCGCTAACCCCGCCCTGTCAAGTGGTGATTCCCACATCTGGCACTATCCAGACCCTCAGCACAACCTAGTGGAAGTTCAGAAGACACATGAAAAGATGTCGCCTCAAGGGGCCCTGGCCCCACTTCATCCCCAGTATCCTTCAAGCACAACGGCTTAATTTATTGCTGTTGACACTAAGTGGGCTGCAGATTAATTTGTGGCACGAGGTCAGTCAAACTTCACTTTACCATCTCCAGGGTTTTGCCCTGCATATGTAAGATCTATTATCTGCCTTGTTCTGACACAATAAAGTAGAAGTCTCATTCTTTTATAAGAAGTTAGTTTATACACAGAAGGAAAAGAAGAGAGGAAAGTTATTTGTTATATAAAAATAGTTTATACTCTGCAAAATACTCATTTGTGGTGATAGTTTGAAGTTTAGTCCCCTCTTTGGTGGTAGAGTGGCTGGGCCAGGGTGCTCAGACAACTGGCATGCCATGCATGAACTCCAGATTTTCAGACACTGAAAGGCAAGCACTCATTAGGCTATGCCAACATCTTGTTGTCCCTAATTCATGTGTCTTTGGAGCCCTGGCCACATTCCCAGCAGCAATGACCAATGTTCCACCAATAGGTGTGGTCAGATGAGGTGCCAACTGACAGACTACATTCTGTGCTGTCTACTGTTACAAAAGGAGTTGGTGTCGCATCCAGCATGGCTCCAGGGATATGGCCCGACTAGGAGCAGAGAGAGAGTGAAAAAAAGACAAACAGACAAACAGAAAAGCTGGGTTTGGGTAAACTGTGCTCTTAGAAGGAAAAGCCACAGAACCCTGGAAGCTCAGTGTATTATTATACACAGTTAAACAGGGAGGTGGGGTTAGTGCATACAGATAAACAAGGAGGCAGAGTTTATGATATACAGCTAGATCGAGGAGACAGATTCAGCTCATCTATGTAGGGGAGAAAACTATGGCGAGCATTTTCTGCATGCACTATCAATGACCACTCTTGGACCCACTAAGGAAGGCTTTACCATTTTCCTCTGAGCCTCACCTAGGAAAGGCAGGAGGGTTTGCTATTTCCTTCTGGGTCTGAGGCATTGCGGTTCTTGACATGGCCGTGCCCACGTTAACAGTACACATTCACTCATGACTTTCTCACTCAGGGCTTCCTCTACTCCCACAAGTTGTGGTATGTGTCTTCTTGGTAATAAGGTCCAAGCCCCTTCCAGCATATTCCTGACCCTGCTTCCCCTTCTCACACACCCACAATCTATCTCATTTTCTACTCTGTCCTGCAAAAGCATTCCATTTCCTCTTTAGTCCCACAGACCAGTATCATGTTACCTGTATTGTGCAAGGGGGGTAAAGGTATATGTGTAGGTGTGGGGAGGTGTATAGGTGGGTATGGATGGATGTGGGGTGAGTGTGTGTGTGTGTGTGTGTGTGTGTGTGTGTGTGTGTATTCAAGTGCACACAGGCAGGGAGGTGTGGCAGCCAGAGGACAAACATTAGGTGTTGTTCCTCAGGCAGTGTCTACTTTGTTTTTTGTGACAGAGTTTCTCACTGGCCTGATGCTTACTGGTTAAGCTGGGCTGGCTAACCAGGAAGCCCGGGAAATCCACCTATCTTTGTCTTTCCAAAGCCGCGATTACAAATGTTACAAATGTATGCAACCACACCCACTCAGCTTTCCTCTTTTATTTAACATTTAAAAGTTTTCATATGATATATTCTGACCATATTCTTTTTCTCCCCAACTCCTCCCAGATACTCCCCTTCTCTACCCACCCAACTTCCTGTTCTCTCTCTCTCTCTCTCTCTCTCTCTCTCTCTCTCTCTCTCTCTCTAGAAGAAGGAGGAGGAGGAGGAGGAGGAGGAGGAGGAGGAGGAGGAGGAGGAGGAGAAGGAGAAGGAGAAGAAGAAGGAAAAAGAAAACACCCACAAAAAACAAACACAAAAAAACATGAGTCTTCCTGGAGTGTGGTTGATATACCCAGTGACACTCCAATACAGAAAACTGATTTTCCCTCTCCCAGCAAGTATCAATTGCAAATACCTTCCCCTCCTTCCTGCTGGGACTCTGTGTGGGCCTTGTGTGTGCTGTCACAGTGTGTGCATTAGCCCTGGTGGGTCTGGAAGACGAGGTTTTCTTACAATCTTTCCGTTTCCACTTCCGAATAGATCCCTGAGCCTTGAGGGGAGGGGTGTGATACAGACCACTTAGGGCTGAGTGTTTCAAGGTCTCTCACTCTCTGAACATTGTCCAGTTGTGAGTCTCTTGTGTTAATTACCATCTACTGCAAGAAGAAGCTTCTCTAATGAGGTCTAAGTGATGTTCTAATCTATGGGTATAACAGTGTGTCATTAAGAGTCATTTTATTGCTGTTCATTTAGCAGAATAATAGTAGTAGGTATTCTCCAGGGCCCATGACTTCTCTAGTCTCAGGTTCTTGTCCTCATCAACAGTGACAGCTACAGGTTCCATCTCATGGACTGGGCCTTAAGTCCTATCAGAAAGTGGTCGGTGCCCCTGCCCCGCCCCCAAAAGACAAGCATTGTATGCATTCTCATATATATGTGGATGTTAGATTTTAACATTTATGGGTGTGTGTGTGTGTGTGTGTGTGTGTGTGTGTGTGTGTTTCATTTAGAATATCCAGAGGTTAAATACCTATAGTGCTACAAAAAGATAAAGGGAAACGAGGAGGATTAAATGAGGTAGATGGGAGGGCAGGATAAAGGAGGGAATATGAGGACAGTCAACAACACTAAAGGCCTTTTTAACAGCCATATGGAAACCTACTACTGTAGAAGCTTCGTGTGTGTGTGTGTGTGTGTGTGTGTGTGTGTGTGTGTGTGTGTGTGGAATTTAAATGGTGTTACCATTGAAATGGGGAAGACATGCCCCACTCAGACATTTTATGTTACCAAGTAAAAACCTCAGTACCAAGAATGGGTTATGTCTCTTTGAGTCATTAGCTAAAGGAGTCCCATAGATCACTTCAAACATTTCAGGCTATTACCAGTGCTACTGGTTACTCTCCACAACCTGAAGACAGACTCTATTGTTGAAGATACCACATACGTACGTCACTGAACATGGTGAAATCAAGTTAGTATTCAACTAGAAGTTTCATGCCTACTGACAAGCATTCAAAGTGCTGGAAGGTGCTGTCTAGGCTACCAGAGAAGAAAGATAATCATCCATCGCTCCCAGCTATGAACACTGTGAGCTGTAATAAGGACTTGCGTGAAAGACACACTGGCCCAATAGTGGCACAAATGTTCTGGAGGCCACACACCAGCTTTTCAAACGTGGGTCCTGGGGGTTGAACTCAGGTCCTTATGAAGGTAAGAACTTGAAGGTAAGAGACATCTCCCTAGCCCCTGTCTGCATTATTCCAACAGTATCTAGGCAAGGCCTGCTTCTTCTTGGCCATCCTGTGGCTACTGAGGTAAAGTTCTTCAGACTCATGTCCACCTGATGCTGTGCACACATGAGAAATCCCAGTTATGGTGCACACACAAGACTCCTTTGCATGGTGCACACGTGGTGCCCTCCTGCCATGGAGTAAGCAGCCATAAGAACCTCTTTCCATAGAATATACATAGACTTACATATATCCATGCCATTCCTCCTTTGCTATCACAGATGATATATGTCAACCTGTCCATCCAGGGTAGAAGACTGCTCCCTGCCAGTTCTGTCTCTCTGGCTTCATCTCATAAACCTCAGATAAACACCTGTACTCCACGCACAGACTCTGGTTATTTTAGTAGCATATTTTCCCCCAGGTGTCTTCTAATAGCATCATTTGCCTCTTTGCCAGACAACTCTCATCTCTCCTGAAGCCTTACGACATCTTTCTAGTTCCCCTTAGGATTGCATTGTCTGTTCACAACTATCTCTCACCACCCAAGTCTGAGCTCCCTGAGAGCGGGGACATCATCACACTTCTCTGTACTCACGCCCAACCAGGTCATGCCTCCCATGGGCCCTTGGACACACTTATGAACAAGGCCCAGAGCACATGCCATATCTGGGTGAGTTCTCCTCATTCATGAGTCTGTATTAGTTCCCAACCTGTGCTAAAAGCATGCTGGTCCCTCCTCTTCCATCCTTGCAGACTAAGCCAGAGCACTGGTCAGCCAGCTGGTGTTTGCTACACCCTGCTGAGGGAGCAAGGGCAGTGGGCAAATTCAGCACCTTGATTAAGAGCAAAAGAGGAATGCCAGGTGTGGTGGTACACACCCTTAATCCCAGCACTCTGAAAGCAGAAGCAAGCGGACCTCGGTGGGACCAGCTTGGTTTACATAGAGCATTCCAGGCCAGCCAAGACTGCAGAGTAAAGGACTGAGACAAGGGGGGGGGGGGGGGCTCAGTCCCACGGGGCAGAAGCAGGCAGGGCATAGCTCACTAGAACAACTGGAAGGGGGGGTCAGATCTGATATGACTGCCTACAGGGCATGAAACGGTTACTTATGCAAATTTATAGGCCAGTGTGTGTAACTGCAAAATACAAATCACAACTAACCTATCACAGTACAAACAGAGCCCCAGGCACTCTAGTCTGAAATGAATTCTGCTCCTGCAGCAGGCTGCACAGCCACCTTCATGGGACCCTGGACAGGCCCCCTCAGCACACAGCATCAGAACCTGAAGTAGCTGTTAACTGCGGAAGTAACTATAGCCAGTACCAGGCCACAGGCAGCTACAGACTTTCATCTGTACAGGCTAGATATGACCTGCAGGAATTCCTCAGCTGCCTAGGTTTGTGCACTGTGGGGTGGGGATGGGGGCAGTGGTTAAAGCGATACAGTTGTCTCTGCACCTCACAGTCATCCCTACAGCTACCACATCGCAAAGGTGTGGTTCTTACTGTGAGGCATAGCACGAAGTCTAGAAGACCCTGCAAATACATGCTACTTCCCACTTTGCAAACGAAGACACAGAGCAGAGAAGGCTAATGGCAGAGGGCAGAGGTAAAATCCAAGTCCAACTCAGGAGGACTAGCCTCTGAATTCCAGTTCTGCTGGGGGTGCCTGGTAGGTATGATTCCCATAATGCAATCAGCTGATATAGCACAAAGTCAGACAACAGGAAACAGGAGACTTTCAGCTCACCTGATTCCCCTATACCCAAATCCAAGTCTCCCTGTAACAGTCCCCTCAGCATGGATTTCCTGGGAGTGCCACACACCAACTGATGTGCACTGGGCTTCAGGAAGAAGACTTACCTTGCAGGTGAAGGATTTGTGAAATGGAGTGGGTGTGGGCAGAAGCCTGGGACAGCTCATCTTTAAAGGCCAGAACTCAGGCTGCAAACATGTCTGGAAGAAGCTATTTGGAAAGCACTTAGCAAGAAGGAGGCTCTACAGCAGTAGGAACCTTAGCTGCCGGTGGCACTCCATGAGTGCTCAGGAGACACCCATGTCTTTTTTTGCCCAGGCTCCATCCAAATCAGGGCAGGGTGACATGGATGTGTTAGGGTGTCTGATAAGAGGCTCCCCCTATGCTGTAATACATGCCTTCTTATACCATAACATGCCCCTGCCTGGTGGTTCTGTGAACACTTTAAATCCCTCCCATGTAAGTCTAGCCCAGAAGCTAAAGCTTAAACAAAGGAGTGACTCACCTTAATCCTTCTTCAGCTTAATCACACTCAACATCTTGCATATTTCAAAAGGAACACACATTAGCAGTATTCGGTCATGAGCATGTGAAGGTCACACTGGATTTATTCTCCAAGGCTGGAATAAGAGCTGGCAGGACTGTCAGGAAGACAGAGGGCTCAGGTTGCTGCAGGGGCCCTCAGTTCCAGCCCCTCCTTCGTCATAGTTTCCCTGGAGAGGGGTCTAGGCTGGTGTCAGAGGCCAGGATATTCTGGGAACCTCATTCCCATCAGGTGGAGTTCTCTTAATTACACAGGGACAGACACATTAGCACCAACTCCAGAAACTCCCTAACACTGGGGCTCTTAATTCTGTGGCAGAGGGTGGGCCCAGGACAGCCAGAAGAAGCAGAGCCCCTAGTTCCACCTCTAGAATCTTCTCTGGGCTTCTTCAGGCAGATGTCACTTTTAAGATGCAAGGCCCTCGGCTAGATCCTGCATCCTAAATGCAAGCAGCACTTTGCTATCTTCTCTGCTTCCTTTCCTTGAATGACTGAACTAAATCATGAGTTCTCCAAAGATAACATTTCATCTCCTTTTGTCCCCAGCACTTAGCAGAGCACTGAGGCCCAATATGTGTTTGGTGGATGAATGGCGTCTAATACCACTCTGTGGTGACCACAGGATAGAACACACCCTCTGCCCTGAACCCCTAGAGACAAAACTTTGAGAATTGGACTATTGCCTTTTGTTTCAATGTTTGATAGCTATCCTTAAAATGTTGTATTCTTTCCTAAAAGATCTGGGCAATTTTGAAGCAAAGTCTGTCTCTTTATTCATTCAGTATTGACACTTACTAGAGAACAGTGGCCCAGGCTTGGTTAAGTGCACAAAATTCAATTAGCATGGGTCACGTTCTCTGTCCTTTTGACCTCTAACCTCTCAATCTGAGCCCCCAAATGAGACAATTGCTTTAAAACTAATATTAAATATGAAGTGGAAATACCGATGAACGTGGAGGCCTGGGGCGCACCTCAGGGATAGAGTGTATGCCCACCATGTTAAGGGCTTCCAACATGAAAGGACTGGGGTGCTGTGCTGTCTCTCTGGGGTGAACAAAGTCTTTGCTCCCATCCTGAGTCTACTGTTAACCTGCTGACCAACATCCTGAGATTTTTTTCTGTCCTCTTCCCGAGCCTCACAGTCAGCATGGGCACCCTAGGTCAGAGTGTCCTTCCAGGAGAGTGGGACCTAGCTGTGGGCAGCAGATGGACTCAGTACAGAGAAGGTGACCAGGGGATCCAGCAAGAGAAGGCAGCCTTTCTGGAGAGAGCATGGAGCCAGGCCTGCTACAGGGGCTGCAGCCTCCTGGAAGCCATCATTGCTAATGAACGCCACACAGCTGGCCAGATGCCGCAGCCCTGCCCATATACTGTCCAGACATCTACCACGCTGCGCTGGCCTCCAAACATGACTGTAAAGTCTACCATGTTTTTCTTATCAAGCTCAAACCTGCCTCCTTTTAACATGCATTAGTCTTCACAGATGTCTTGAGCTTCAAAACGTACTCAAATTTCACTTCCACAAGAGTCTCCAACCAAGGTCACTCTACCCTTGCTCTGAAATTTCTTTTCCCACGGGGGTCTAAACAACCCCAATGTCTGGATACGAGGCCACTCTATGCAGCACTCAGCTTGGGGAGGCAGCCCAAGCTCCATGCATCCTAGATGGTGCTGGGCAGGGGTGCAGTGCAGAGGAGAGGCCACCGGCTGGGCCAGCAGTTAGCAGGCCACAGCTGTGCTGTGCCTGATCACTATACCAGCGAACATCTATCAGTGAATGAGAGGTGCTTATGGGTATGAGGACCATGAAGTGTGACGGGTCATGCTAGATGCCCTGAGGCCTGGGTCCAAGTGTCTCCAAGCTGAGGGACACCTTGGGGCCAGCTGAGTCCCTGCTCAGTGTCTGAGGAGTTGGCAGTTCCATGACTTCTGTGCACGGGTGTGATACCCCAGCATGACCATGGGCTGAAGCCCAGGGCATATATAGTGCTCATTGTCCAGGGCAGCTCAAACCAGGTATCCAACCCAGCTATATCATCTGGAGGGATGCCTCTTCTAGGAGCAGACCATGTCCACCATGGAGTGATGTAAATGTCCTCTCTTCTCCCCTCCTTCCCCTTCCCCTCCTCTTCTTCTCTCCCTGTTCTCTCATCCCTCTCTCCCTTCTTACTCCCCTTTTTTGGCATGGAGAGGGACACTGGGAGGTCTTCATATGTTGTCCAGGCTAGCTCAGAACTTCTGGCCTCAGGTAATCCCTGTCTCAGCCTTCCAAGTAGCTGAGACTACTGAAGCTGGCTTGAATGGTCTCTCCTTGATCACATCTTGTTGCTTCACAGAAACGTGCCCAGGATGGATGAGTCTGCAATGTTCAACAGGAGAAGGCACGCAGGATGAATGGACCTCACTGGTGTACACTCTTGCCCTGGCCTTCCCTCATTTCATCCGCAACCCTCCTGAGCCACGGGCTGACATGCTTAGCCTACCTCCTCTGCAGTTCACAGTCTAGCCAATCTGGAGTTCAGATGCCTATGGAGCCTCTCAAGGCCAAGGACAGTAGCCTCATCCAGATACACCTGAAGGGTCTCTACGACATGTCAAGGTCCTGTGCAGCAGCAGTCGGGACTTCGTGCCCTGTTACTTCCCTGCTAGGATACTGCCACATCGAGTCCTCAAGCTCCATGCAAACTTCAGGCTTGTCCACTCCACAGTGTCCCCCATTTCCCCACATCCTCTGTGCTACAGGCACCACCTCTCATGGCACCTCTGAGTACTGACGACGGTGCACCGACCAAACATCACGGGTACTTGCCTGAACAGGACAAGATGAAGTACAGAGGTGATGACACACTGACTTCCAGAGATGCTGCATGGTACCACTCTGACTGCCAAGGTGGGTGCACATGGCCTGTCTGCAGGGTGTTCGTGGACGAAGGGGATGAGCCAGGAATCAAAACTATGATAAAAGGGAGGGTGCAGGGCCAATATTTATGAAGGGCTGTCCCAGGGAACCCACTGAAGCCACACCACAGATGTAGAACTTGTAGTACTCCACAGTACCCCTTGTCTTGATGAGGACGTTGAGGCCACCACTGGCCTGAGTGATCAGAAGTGCCAGGAGAGAGCACCTCCCAGAAGGCCTGGTGACCGATCTCACGCAGGGCTCCCTACAAACATCACAGAGTTCTACCTTCACTTTCGGGACAAGGTCCATGTTACCTTCTTTTTACAGCTGGAGACTCCTGCCCAGAAAAGGAAAGAAACCTGCCCTAGTCCATCAGGGAGCCTCCCCAGCAATCAAACCCAGATCCCCAGGCTATCATAACCACATGACCTGCTCCACTACCAAGGCTGAGATTAAAAAATTACACACGACAGAGGGGCAGAGCTAAAGACACAGAATCACATTGGACAATGTACTCCTGTGATGTGTGTCCATTGAGGATCACCAGCCGGCCTGTGTGCAGGGAACTCACATAGGAGGGTCCACCTATTGCGACTGGTGGTCTCAGGGAACCCCTGTTCTACTGAAGATGGTGTAGCCAACAACCCATTAAAAATAATTTTCGCCTTGTATGTGCTACCAATGCTGAAACACATGCCCGGGACCAAGTCTGTTGCACGCTTCTGGGAGGCTGAAGCCAGAGGCTATCCTTCCATGGAATATTCCTTCTTTGGGCGAGGGGATTTCTGCCAAGGGAGCCTTCTCCCCTGGCTCGTGCACTATGGGCTAGGTCCTGTACTCCCTGCCCCCGGCCTTGACGACTTCATTAGTCAAGGCTGCACACCTCGGCCCTCCCCTGCACTCCGCAGTGAAGCCAGCTCTGAGATGGCAATAGAAAGACAATTCTAGCACAAGCCTTTCCATACGCTTATTAAGCAGCAAGACACAACAGGGCATGAATTATTATGCAATAACTCGTGCCTGGGAGCGATTTCAGACGCAGAAGTCGGCGGATTCATCATTATCATATATTCGGTTCTATTTTTCTTTTTCATGCTATAAAAAATCATGTCTAAGTCTCCTAAAACCATCATAGTTACATCAAAAAGTGGATTGGGCTATCAACTTCGACAGTTTAAGATAAGCTAGGCGCTGAGCAGGAAAAAAACTCTTAAGAATTCTTTACTTAGGTTTGGGTTCTGTTGCTGGGAGATGATGATAAATATGTGATTTCTTATTCCTGCTTAAAAAAAAATACAGCAAAAAGGGAAATTCCCAGTTTAGGGAGCCAGGTACCCTCCAAGACGCCACTGCCCACCCACTGCTGCTGCACAAAAGGCGAGCGGCACACTGCAGGGCGGAACTATGGTAAGAGGGAGGCCATTCTCCCAGAAAGGGTGGAGGCCTCAGTCACGCAGCTGCTATAATGGATGGATGGGCATGGGGCGGCTCAATGCTATTCCGTGTCCTCACAGGAGTATGGACATGGCACCTTGCCATCCCTAATGAAGAACGGACAGCAGTGATGGGCTGCAGAGTCCCTTAAAGAGACTTGAGGGAAAATTCAGGATTCTGCGGCCACCCATTCCTGGGACATTAACGATGGCCTCAGGCCAGCCGGAGGGAGGTGCCACCAGCAGCCTGAGGTAGCTCATTACAATAGACACCCAGCTGTAGGATCTGGCTTAGGGCCCAGCTGCGGGACTCATTAGTTACAGCAGAGAAATCAGCGATGCTGGAGAAAGTGGAGTTCGAGGTCCCACCCACCCTATGGAGAAAAGCGCCTTCTCTGTTATTCCCACATGGCTGAGGGACAGGGCCAGCACCACCCAGGGAGCATCAGGACAAGGACAGCATGACCTGGTGGGGACAAGTGAGGTGGTTAGGGCCTCAGTTGAGGCAGGCTGCTTTGATTTTTCAGCCCCCAAAGCCCTCAGCTGACATTACATCCCCTTCTGAACCTTCTCAGCAATGTCTACTCCAGCACCTTCCTTAGTTTCCATCTCAGTACCCGCCCCAGCACCTACGCCAATATCTGCCCCCAGTGCCTGTCTACCTTCGTATCTACCCAAATATTTATCCCAGCATGGAGTACCAGTGCCTACTCAGATATTTACCCCAGTATCCATCTCAATATCGACCTGGAAATCCATTCCAGTACCTACCTCAGTACCTACCTGAATATCTACTCCAGTACCTAGCCTAGTAACCACCCCAGTACCTACCCTAATATACCCCAAATACTCACCTCAGTACCTATGTGAATACCCCAGAATCCACCCTAATGCACCCAGTGCCTACCCAAGTATCTACCCCAGAACCCATCCTAATATACCCCAGTGCCCACCCCAATACTCATCCAATATCTGCCCCAGAACCTACTATAATGTACCTCAGTGCCCTCCCCTGCACCTACTCTAATACCTATACCTCAGTATCTGCCCAGGTGCCTCTGATATGTATGCCACAGTATCCACCCCACCCAGAACCTGCCCCAGTGCCCTTTGAGTCCCCACAAGGCCAGCAGCCAAGACATGGGGAGCACTGAGTCTTAGGATCCAGCAGGCTGTCTCCTGCTGCTCTGCCTCCCTCCCGTATCTGATTTAGCTGACCCCAAACCTCTGGATCTTCATCTGCAAAGGCTGGAAGACTGCTGGCAAGAACACCCTGAGACCAGCAGGAATCAGGAACCAGGAAATGTCATTCAGTGAACACAGCAGAAATTCCATAATCGGAGTGGCTGATGGTACAGCCACTCTGTGTGTACACAGCTATGTACCTCAAGCACATACCCATACTGAACAGCACTGGAACAGTGCTGGGTGACTGGGTTTGTGTGCTTGTTGCTACCCCAAGAGTGCAGAGCACCAAGAGTGAACTCATCGTGTACCACAGCGTCACTTATCACAACAGGTCGGCGTGGATTGCCAGGTGTAACTGTCACATAGCAAGAGGAGACGAGAGAGGTGTGTGGAACTTTGTACACTCTGCTCAGTTCTTCAGCAAACCTAAAGAATATCTACCACTAAATACAGAGTAGTGTGGCCTCTCCATGAACAAAATGAGCCTTAGCAACCAGTAATTTATGTGAAGAGAAACTGAGTCTCAGAAAAAGGCCCTTGTCCAAGATACCAGTCAATAACACCCATTCACAACTCAAGCCCAATGGTCATAACTGAGGGCCCTGCAGCCACTGCTGTGCTTAGGGGTCACCTCCAGCCCCCCCACCCCCACCCCCAAACGCCCCTTGGCTGGCCCTTCTCATGATGAAGCTGCAGCCCTGATGCAGATGGGCTGGAGGTGAGGTGGTTTGCTCAAGTGCTCCTAGCTCCAGCTCTGTGTGTAATTGGCCTGGAAGGCTTTTAACAATTGCTGATAGCTGCAGACCTCAAGCGCAGCTCTGTTATTTTCTGCATCAAAGCAGGGCCCACGCCAGCCCAGCAAGCGCAACCCCTTCATTCTGAGACCGTGGTGGGGGGCTGGTAGGTGTCTCTACAAATGCATGCTCAGTCACACACAGCTATGTGCACAGGACTGCGCAGGACTGGGGTGGGGTAGGGGGGTGGTCTGCACTGCCCTGGGGTAGGCCTGGCCAATGCAGGGCCTGGGTGGTATTTGTGTCAAAGGGCACACCCCCCACCAAAGCCATTCCTCAGCAGGCCGTGAGGCACTGTACCAAGGAACTGCCAGGCGTGAGCGGGAGGGACCAAGAATTATGGCTACGCCTGGTCCTAAATCACAGAGTGGTGACAGGCATTCCAACAGTGATCCATGAGCAGCGGCAGAGGTCTGTATGGCAAGGCCTGTGGTTAATCTGTGTGAGCTAGTGACCTGGATGGGGCCTAGGTGCCCCCCCATCCCCTCACCCCCCACCTCCGCTGAGCCGCTGCTGGAGCTTTAGGACTGGCTCTGCTCTGGAGAGAACTAAGACACAGCAGGCCCCCTCTGTGATGACCTCATGTTACTTTCTTTGCAGCAAAAGCCAACAACCACAAGTAGATGCTGAGGCCTAGGAGATTGACATTAGCCAGTCCTGACAGCCCCACCTACGGGGCCACTGAAGCTGGCCATGTAGATGGCTCCTGATAGGCAGGCGGTGTGGTACTATATGGTCAAGGTGCTCACTCAGGTGGCTTCACTTTGCCTGGCACACCGTAGTCGTCACCCAAAAGCCAGTGTGCATCCTGGCCCTGTGCATCTCCTTCAGTGGAGGCAAACACCCGTGTGAACAGAACAGGGACTGTGATTTCATTTCACAGGCAAGGAAACACCTCCTACGCAATTCCGAGCTTATCTGAGAGGCAGGCTTCAGACCAGCAACATGCTACCCACTTACAAACTCTGCGCTTCCTCAGGGATGGAGTGAGAGGGCTCTTCAAGAAACAGGATTTGGGATCTGCGCTTTCCTCAATGAAGATGCCCATCCCTCTTGGGGTGGCTCACCAGCTTCCACATACTGAGGAAGGGCTGGGGTCCAGGGGTCCTTCTGGGCATCAACTATTTCCATCACCTGCACAGCAAGCCCACCTGTGCATCTTACCGATGTCTGAAAATTACCTGAAGTGGATAACTTGCCCCCTCCCTGCACCACAAGCAAGCACACCACAGATACTGATTCCCTCTCCCTCCACTCTCCTATCCAGCCTATGCATCTCTGCCCATTCTAGCAGCCAGGCACCATGCTGACAATATCCCTTAGTTGGCCAGGCACCATCTGAGACATGGATGTGCTCTTTAGATGACGTTCATCCACCCAACCCATAGCGGAACACCAAGCTTCCCAGTTGCTCCTGTGGCCCAACACAGGTCCACACTGGTACAGGGCCCAGCCAGAATGTGTATGCCAGCTCCTCGTTGCCTGTGTGCATGGATGGTGACCTAGCTCTGCTCAGATGACCCCAGTAGACCTTTCAAACCATGCTGCTCCTCTCCTTAGCCCTAACCTCTTAAAGTGGGAAAGTGGGAATGCTTGTGCTAGAGGTCTCTCAAGCCATCCCTGCCACAGCTGCAGGACCTCCTCACTCTCAACTAGCACAGCTCAGGATGGTCTGGGTCTCAGATACAGCACTGTCACGCTGAGCCACCTCTGCCCACAGCTGCCCACGTACCTTTGCACTCCATGTATCCTCATGCACAGAAGGAAGAGTGCCAATCCACCCTGAAGGTGATTTAGGAGTGGGCACTCTGCTGCCACAGCCCTGCTGTTTGCCTCCCGGCCTCAGCAACAGTCATCAGGTCCCACAGAGGCCTGCCTTGCTAGAGGCATCTACATTGCTCTCAGTGTCCAAAAGAGCCCAGTGTCCCTCAGTCTGGCAGGCACAGGCCACTGAAGGCATCTGTGAGTACGGCGTGCACAGCAGCCTCGGGATAGCCCCTCTTGGCAGCTTCTGTTTGAAACCCTGATAAGTGCAATCCCATCATGTTTGACAAACGAACCCCTGAAGTGAACAAAGAAACACAAAGGCCATTAAGGGTCCTGGAACCTTATTGCTGCCCTGAAAAGTGGGCTGCCATGAAAAGTGGGCTGCCATTCCCCTCTCCCTGAAGAGACCTGATCAGCCAGCCTAAAATTCCCATACACCGGGTCTTGCTCATCCCTCATTCATGCTGGTCCTACTTTCCTCTCTTGCACGCTTGCCTAGAGGACTCAGAGCTGACTCTCCTAGGTACTTCTGACCACTTCCTCTTCTGTGAAGGCTGCTGCCCTGACCTGCCTAAGCTTGGACCCCAGAGATGACAGCCATGCTACACGGCTTGTCTTGCCCTTCCTTTTCTCAGTGTGAGACATCCAACACTCCAGACAGGGCTGTGTCTGAGGAGGGCTTTCTAGACCGCTAGGCCTACTGCACAGAGACACCAGCCTTGGGAAGGTGACGAGGACGGAATGCAGAGGCGCTCCTGTAGAGCTGTCTCTGATGGGCAGGAGGCAAAGGGACACCAAGAAGATGCCTGGGGTCCCTGAGCAGGTGTGGCTGCCCTGGTCACTCTAAGGTGTCAGTGCAGAGGGTGTGGGGGGCACAGATGTGGATGAAGGAGGTTTTGGGGGCCCTTGGTTCCTACTGAGCTTCAGGCCCTCGCCTGCAATGGGATTTTCTGCTCCAGATGGGGACCACAGAGTGGAGCACCCTTGAAAACGTCAATCATTGAGGAAGGTAATTTATACTTTATGAAACTAGATGAAAAACAGTTGGCCAAGGTCGGGCCTGCTTGGACCTAGTGACTGACTGAATGGATACTCAGCCTCCACACGTCACCCCTGCCCTACCTAGCCTCGCTTGCCCCTTCTCGGACTCAGAGTATGAAGCAGTTTTCTCTTTCAGTTCCTTTCTGTACACAGAGGGTGTGGGCAGGACTAGGGGCGGCCTGTCAGGACCTGGTGCTATGAGGAAGAGAAGGTTCTGGAGCATTCATAGAAGGCAGGACTCTCCTGTAGCAGGTAGAGAGAAGGGTTTTGAACTTCCCCACCCGACTGTGGGGCCACAGGGGTCATGGAAGCCTCAACTATGGATGTAGACACTTCTTCTCTGACCAATCGGAAGACAGGGTCTTTTCTGTTCTTCTGCCTCTGGCCCAGAAACAGGCATTGCTGTGAGACGGGTACCAACTGAAGGAGTTGTTCCTCGGGGAAGTGGTCACAGGATCCAGAGGGAGGCTCCAGGGAAAGTTCTGGAAAATATTCCATAAAGGTCCAAAGGAAGTCCTGATGGGGCAGAGAACAGTGGAAGGGAATGAAACAGCCAACAAGCAGGACCTGACAAAGTGCATAAAAAGAGCCACAGCAAGGGAAGGTCAGCAGCAAGGGATGCGGGGACACCTGGGTGTCTATATGAAAAGAAGTGAAACCATCCCAAATGGACCCAGGAACTAAATGGAGAACCAGAAGAAAACACAGTTGGTCAGGCAGGGTCAAACCATAAAGGGAAAGGCTAGACAAGTTGGATTTCATCTTTTTTTTTTCTTTTCTGTAAGAGATACTGCTCAGCAAGCCACACAGTGAGGAAAACAGAGGTTATTTGAAATTACACAGCTGATAAGGACTTACACCCAAAATAAAGAACTGTCAAAATCAATAGTAATTAAACACACAATTAATTCACAATCAACTGAAGGACATGAGATGGTTAATGAGTGCGTGAGATGCGCACTTGCAGGGGCAAGGTTTGCAGTGTCTAGGCTGCAGTGTGGGCTGAGGGACAGGGACAGGGGAGCCCATGCAGCCTGGAAAGCACAGTGTACAAAGTTATACACATCTACCGTGGACCCTGACACCCACTTTTTGTTTGTGTCTTTGAGATAGGATCTCACCATGTATCCCAGGCTGGACTTGAACTCACAGCAACCCTCTTGCTGAAGGCTGAGTGCTGGGATTACAGGAGTGTATCAGGACCTGGAATCTATTTCCAAGTGTCTACTTGGAGCAGGACCAGGGAACCTGGAAGTATCAGAAGAAACAACCAGATCCTAGGGCCAGAGGGTTACCAGGTAGCCCTTCATCTCAGGGGTTGACCACCATGTGCTACCAAACATGGCATGGATTTGGCCATACGTCCTTGGCTGACCAATCCCTGAAATAAGTGTCCGTTCCCAGGGACCTGTGCATGCATTCAGGACAGCTCTTCTGTTGACTACCTATCACCACAAGCCACAGACACCCTTTGGTGGGGAACTTGCAGTTGTTATGGGTCCCCAGAGCAGAGGGTGGCCAGCAGGAAGAAGCGAGATGTCTGGGCTCAGCCACCCAGGCACGATGCTCTGTGACAGTCTCCAAAGACAAAATTCATATAGGCAAAAGAATCCAAGAGCTGGGAACCAGAGACACAGAAGGGAAGAGTCTGGTTTGACAGACTGTCTGCACTGTAAAAATCCACGGACTGTGCAGTGGAAGTGACATCACCCAGCAGGGCAGTGAGCATGTCCATGCACACCGTCTGTCCCTGCCTGTGCCCAGGCATACAGAGCCAGGATGTGATCCCTGGCTTGCAATATAGGCTGTCCAGAGAAAGCAAGTGCTCAACTTTCCAGGTGCACAGAGATGCCAGGTCAAGGGTTCAGACTGATGCTGTGGTCTGATGAACAGGCCCTGGCACTGACTGGGCCATCCCCTCTCCTCCATCACCTCTCCTGCTAGGCAGGAAGAGTGGGCCTTCAAGGTAGGGAAGCAGTGTCTACAGGAACAGACAGACACCCTGTCCACTGCCAAGGTGGCTTCTCAGGTGTGATCATGTGTCAGATACACAAGACAAGGCTCCAGGACCCACAGACAAAGCTATAGACAGGAGGGGAGGTCAGCAGTGCCCAGGGCTCCCTGTGAAACTGATGATGGAATGTGCTGCTGGTCGACCATGATGACTCTAACTCCTAACTTCTGACATGACAGAGACCAGCAAAAAGCTAGCTGGCCATAGTTCCGTTCTATAAGCAGACATAAGGATGCCCCACAGGCTGAGTGAGGACTTCATTATATGTGCTGGACAGTTTTATGTCAAATTGACACAAGCTAAAGTCATCCAAGAGGAGGGAACCTCAATTAAGAAAACGCCTCCACAAGATCCAGCTGTAGGGGATTTTCTCAATTAGTGATCAATGGAAAAGGGCCCAGCCCATTGAAGGTGGTGCCATCCCTGGGCTGGTGGTCCTGAGTTCTATAAGAAAGCAGGCTGAGCAAGCCATGAGGAGTAAGCCAGTGAGCAGGACACCTTCATGGCTTCTGCATCAGGTCCTGCCTCCAGGTTCCTGCCCTGTTTGAGCTCCTGTTATGACTTCCTTTGATAATGAACAGTGATGTGGAAGTGTAAGTCAAATAAACCCTTTCCTCCCCAACTTGCTTTTGGTCATGGTGTTTCATCACAGCAATAATGACCCTAACTAAGACACTATAGCAAACCACCAGCAACCCAGGCTCTCAAGACTGGGCACCCATCCTTCACACCTGGGGTCAACAGTCTACAGGAGCTCTGCCTAAGGGATGGCACCATGGGGAGGGGACACGGGTCCACAGGTGAGGGATGGCCCTGTGGGTAAAGGCACACCTGTCCACAGGTGAGGGATGGCCCTGTGGGGTGAGGACTGGCCCTGTGGGTAAGGTACGCCTGTCCACAGGTGAGGGATGGCCCTGTGGGTAAGGTACACCTGTCCACTGGTGAGGGATGGCCCTGTGGGGAGGGCACACCTGTCCACTGGTGAGGGATGGCCCTGTGGGGAGGGCACACCTGTCCACAGTATTCATTCTTTCCAGGTTGTGATAGAGAAAACAAACAAAGAGCCATGTGATTTCCTCAGTGAGGCAGAGAGCCTGAAAGGAGGCCGTGTGCATCCCCATGCACTTTATTTCAGTCTGTAATCTCATGAGAATAGCAAGGTGGAAACACACTCACGAAAAGTTAAACTCCCAACACCCTCAGAACACAAAACAGACACCGAGCAGAGGCTGGGCCACCATCAATTCACACAGCAGCGCAGGAACACCCAGCACGAGCTTCTGGCAGACGCTCCACAAGTCCCTTAGAGCTTCTGTAGAAGAAGCGACGTTGGCTCACCCATGGAGGCATCGGTCTGCAAAGGGAATTACCTCACACTGCAGATTTGTGAGAACCTGCCACGTACCAACCAGCAGTGCCACAGGCCACTAGAGCAGTATGTGGTACTTCAGTGCCCTGGGGACTCTGTTGATAACTAGCCTCCCGTCGTAACTCAGGGAAGCAAACAGCCACGGGTCAGCTGAGGCCCAATCCACAGCATACACGCTGTCCTCATGTTCCTCATAGGTGGCGATAACGTTGTCCTGCAGGGGTTCCTTACTCCTACAGCACAAGAGATAGAGAACCAAGTGAGGCACAGCGGATGTGAGAGTTCACAGAGGAGAACATGGCAGGAACAACAGGCAGCCTATGTGGGGCCGGCATGCTGAAGGCCGGGAGCCCTCCTGACGGCTACGGGGACAGGGTACAGCCTATGGATTATAAACACCTCGAGTGTCTAGCAACGCCTTGTGCCCCATCCTTGGCACCATGGGTTCCTGGGTGATCATCTGTCCAAAGACAGGGACACTAGGCCTAGTAGAGCAGAGCAGCAAAGCTGCCAGCATGTGAGCCAGAAGGACAATGGGAACAGCCAGGCTGTCTCTGTGCTGCACAGAGTAGCCGAATTCTGGCTACAAAAGGCTCTGTTCAGGTGTGTAGCCTTCCTGGGTCTGGTACTGGGTGAGGCAACACCCTCTCCCCACATCTTTAGATGTGAGCCCAAGCGGTCCTCACAGAGAATCTCAGGGCTGTGAGCATGTGGCATGCATTCCCAAGGAGCGGGCCTGCTGGCCTACATCAGGAGGTCTGAAACTCCATGTGCGCGGGCCACTTCTCAGAAGGCACAGCTTTCTCCCCATTACACAGAATGACTGCCAGGCGTTGAATGCAGTCTGGGGGCCCTGAATACCTGCACAAAATGCTTCCTTTTCCCAGGAGACAGCCGAAGCTCTTAAAGTCCTCCACCCACCCTTGAATTTCACCTGGAGTCTACGATATCAGGAGGCCCCCACTTTCCCAGCAAGTGGACCTGCCAGTGGTCAGAGAATACTTTGTGACAAATACCAGGAAGAGTCTCCGCAGGGAATCCAATCTTCCTGAATTCAGTGGCATCAATGTGGCAGGAAGTCATCAGGATAGTCTGCCAGCCACAATCCCTCCCCTGCTTCCTTA
>CABHPP010071110.1:0-12627 GCA_902168425.1 Peromyscus attwateri | reverse complement strand
ACACACACACACACACACACACACACACACACACACACACACTCAAGAAAAGAAGCTCACTGAAAGAAGAAAATTAACCAAAAAAGTCACACAGTGGGAGCTGCAGGTCATCTCAGGATTAGTTTCATTGAATTGCTTGACACAGCTAAATGCATACCATACATAACAGAGTTGAGGAAAAGAGGACAAACTTTTCATCAGACCAGTAAAATATATTTGAAAAGGCATAATGCAGTTTATGATATCATGGATGTGGGTAGAGTAACTATGCTAAAAGATATAATCCAAACACTGAGAAGCAGACCTTGCATGATTTCATTGTCATGTGAATTTTAGACTATTAAGATCAATCATTAATAGGGATTAGGAGTCAAGAGAATCAGGGATTGTTGATAAAAAGATGTGTAATCTCAGATAACAAATATAAATTGTGATGAATTATGGGGCCTAGAGTATATTCTGTTCTTCGAAACTACTGAGCAGATGTTAAATATTCTCTATGAAAGAAAAGGCATATGATGTAATGCCTATGTTAATGAGCTCTCTGTAACTATTCTAATGTATGCAAATTAAAAGCAACTTACCCACAGAAAATACACAATTTTTTTTATTTTCCACTAAAAATAAACAATTATTAAAATATATTGAGGAAAATTGCTTTTATAATTAGCCATGGCATGGTTATAAAAAATTCACAAGCAAATTATTAAAGATTCAGTAGTAAAAATGAAATAATTGCATTAGCAAGTTCTTGAAAAGAACAAGGGCAGATTTTGACACAAACACAAGCATGAGTTTGTGATGGTAGGTTTATCCTATTTTAAAACTAGAACATTTTATCCCCTGTAATGTTAAAGAAAGAGGATCACCCAAGTAAGAAGGGAATGTGTTTTGTAGATTTGACATTATGTAATACAGGCAGTTTCTGCCTGATTGCTTCCATTTCATTAAAAGACTCAATACATGTAAAGCTCTTAGAGTGGCGTCTAGCCTGAGCGAGTATAAGGCAAGTGTTAGCTATTAATATTTCTCAATGAAGTATGAAGCAAAGTCATCAGCTGAAAATAACAGGGAGGGTGGAAAAGGGTAGGATGAAGAGAATGTAAAATCACGATTGTTTGTGAACAGTTCTTTTTCCTCCTGGATTTTTTTCCCTTCTATGTTCATATGTAAAGGTGCTTATGTTATATGACCCCATGGTCCTGTCTGATTCTGTATTCCTGCCCCAAGAGAGGTAGGTAAACATATTTCACTAGAAAGTTGGGCATATATTATTTGCTTAGATCTAATTTTTTTTTTTCTGTTGGCAATAATCTCTTTGAAGTGACCAAACTCCTTTGATCCTTCAGGCCATGGCAGTAAGTTCCAAGTTAAATCTTCTTCCTTGTTCAGCCCTGCCCTGCTTCCTTGGTGTCATGCCTGCATGTGCGGATCTACCCACCCACACTGCAGTTCATTTGAAGAAGTTTGATTGTGTGAGATGTTGAGTTGTGTCCATGAGTTTCAGCTTCATTGGCAAAGCTAGTATTTGACTTTTTGTCTAATCTCCGTGTGTTTTCTCACTCATTTGTCTTAGAACAAACTGGGGAAAGCAGGTGGGCATACAATTTGTTCTCCTTAAAGACTACTACCTTCCTAGGGATTTCTAATAGTATAATCTTGAAGAAATTAATATATTTTTAATCAATTTCCACATCAATTAAATATGGATAATAAGGAAGATGATCTGATGAGGTGTTTTGGGACACTTGTAATAATGATTAAAGGTATGCTTTCAGGTTGGAGAAGGCTTTGTAGGTGTGAGCTGTGTTTCTGAATGGAGAACTATAATGAGAATAGTGAAACCAAGGGCCAGAGGCAGGAAAATAATAGCACAGGAAATGAGTGGAGGAAGGGAAGAAAGCACATCTTGCATATTTAGAGAATCTCAATTAGTTCATGGCCACTTTTAGTCTGTGTTGGGAGGAGCTTCCCCAAGTGGCACATCAGAAATCAAAATCTCTTCTGTACTTCATCTCCCAAGTTGTTTATAGGGAAGATGACAAGTTCAATGTGGGAGGACTATAAATAGGTTTTCAATCCAAGCTGGCAGTTTCACACCACAAAAACGACAAGATTATCTGCTAGGATCCAAGTTAGGTTTTATTGCACTATTTACTAAATTCAGTACTAAATGTTCATTGACATCAGTGTTCTGTCAGCACTATTGATAGAGGTCAATAAGTTGGATGATAGTGGAGAAAGATTTGATAACAGTGCAGGCGCCGTGTTTGAATGGCGAGAGTGTGAACATTAAAAGCACATTTGTCTCGGTTTTGCGATTTGTTTTTACCTCCCCTTCTCTCTCCTTGAAAATAACAGAAGGAGTAGACATGAGAGAATATGGTATTTCTGGCAGAGGAAAAAATGTATGTAAGGACTTGGAGTTAAAATAAATACAAATATGTAGGAAATTGAATCTAACATATGAGTGGTGTCATCAGATCAAAGTAGGTAAATTAAAGTGGTTTTGACCACAGAGGGAGTTTGCCTTTTATTTGGGGTGACTAGGAAATAAATATGCTAAGTTTGGATACAGAAATACTTGTGGTCCAATAAAATATCTCGCTCCCAAAATGCTACAGGGCCTGGAGGCCTGTAAAGAGGTCATTGTTATGAGTCATATAAACTGGAGTGGCTCCACCTTCTTGTAGATTATTTTAGTCCACATTAGGAAGCAACACTCTCTTCATTGCCAAACTACTTGCAGTGTCTGATTCTCTGTATGCAAAATCCACTTCCCTGGCCTAATACTCTTATGGTCATCTCATTTTCTTAGACAAGTGAACAGTCTGTGTTTCTTCTGCAAAGTGTTTATGAATTTTTGGGTATTTTCTCCTTTTAACTCGTGCATTTCTGCGGTAATAATAGCATGTCCCCAGGAAAGGCCACTTCAATCTGATCAACAGAATGTGAAAATGAAAGAAGCAAAGGACACAGTCACAGCTAACTGCTCCTGACTCCAAACTTAAGAGAAGTGTTATGCGGGGCATAGGAAAACGTGGTTTCCTTGTTACTTACATTGTATATTCAAAAGTCATCACACCTAAAATTGTATCGGTGAAGAAATTTTCACTCATGGTCTGAGCAGATTCTGCCATGGTGGGGAAAGCATAAGCATGGACCTAACTCTCAGGAGTAGCAACCAGAGTCTAAGGTTAATTGCTCAAATTCAAATGATCAAGAGGCAGACAGAAAGGAATGTTGGTGCTCATTTTGACTTCTCATTTGCCTCACATTTCTTCTTCAGGCTGAGCCTCGATTGAGCTCATATCATGATGCCATTGACACCCAGGGTGAGCCATTTCTCTCAGGGTAATCATCTCAGGTAACATTCTCTCAGAAAAGCCTGGAAATGTGTCACCTAGAGGATTCTCAATTCAGCCAAATTGACAATGAAGCTCAACCACCCCACACACATTAATAAAGCAAGGGCTATAATAGTAAACCTGCAAAAGGCATGAAGGAGGAGGAATAAATATGTGGGAACAGTGACTGACAATAATATTGTACAGGATTTCCTCTGCTGGACAAGAGGGACTCCATCACTTCTAGCAATCAATTGATCCATGTCTGTGGGACTTTATCACACAATACTTCTACTACAGATAAAATCCCAGTATCAGCAAGATGCTCTTTCTCCTTCTCTGTAACTGAGACCTGATTTATGTTTCATAGTTTATTTCTCAGTAGGCATTAATGGGTGACACTGTGAATGGAGAAATCTTAGGAATTAGATTCACAAAAGAAGATAGGAAAATTAAAATAAATTTATAAGAAAATCTATTGTATCCATTTGTACCAGAGGTCTGTGTTGTGGAATAACTTACAAGGGATGCAGTCATGGGATATGTGACATCATGAGATGGACTCTTCCTTGACATACAATTAACCTTGAAAAATATCACTCTGAAAACACAATGGGGACTGATTATGATACAGCACAAATAGTCCTGCTGCTTAGAGTAATTGCTTAAAAATTAATTCTGAGGAATAGGTGGTATATTACATAGTTAATATAGTATAATATACATTAAATTGTCAATGATTATTGAATTACATACAATTGATTAACTCTTTCTGAGTACCTAACCTTACTGAATTATAAGTGAAATACACAGATTCAGGAATTGCCCACAAGAATATACCTTGTGTGTAACAATGTCAATTTATAAATCTGTAAATTATAATAAAATTCAAAGTCACAATTTTAAAACTTAATCATCACAAACTAATCAGTCTCGTAGTTACAAACAGAAACAAACAATTTTAAATTCCAAGCACTTACCTCAGATTTCATAGTCGTTCTTTAAAATCAGAATCCATCACTGGAGAGATGGTTCAGGCATTAAAGGCTAGGCTCACAACCAAAAATATAAAATCAGAATTCATTTTATTTTCAGAATGTATTTGTCTTTATACAAAATTAATAAGGGACAATTTAAAACTTATGAGAAGGGTTTTTAATGTTGTTTGTGTTCAAACCATATTCGTATAATGGCTTCTTCACAATGCAGAACTGAAGTTCCTGTGTCCTCAGTATATCTCCAAAGGGATGCATTCTTAATCACCAAAAATTCCTTGTAAACAACCAATTTGCTGTCAAATTGTATTGGTTTCCATAGAAACATCACTCTTTCTGACAGTGACAATGTAGAGACAGTTGGGTTTCCTAAAAATGCTGATGTATTTCAGTGATTTCTAAACTTCTCTGCTCTTTGTGGCCTTCATAATACTTCTTGCTCAGCAAAACCTACCAAGGCTTGCTGAATGAAGATAATACACACTGTTAAAAGATTTTAAATTATAATATTGAATTCATCCTTTTACTCTGTACGACACCACTGTACTTGAAAAAAATAAATAAGTATATTTCCATTTACTAAGAACTGAGGCCTGGGAATATTTCTCAGTGGTGGATAACTTGCCTTGCATATGTAAGGCCCTATGCTCAATTGCCACCATCCAGAAAAAAAATATGGAATTTTTCTTTAGGTAATTGACTTAGTTTTTCTGTAAAGTGAATAATAGTTCATTATTTCTCTGTAGATCGGTACTATCTTGTCAATGATGTCATATGCTCCTCCTATGAAAGCAGAAATTTTGTGTGTTCATATATGTACATGGTGTGAAGATACTTGTGTATGCATTTATGTAGAGGCCATTCCTCAGGCATGAGCATTACCCACTTGTATTTTATTACAATATTTTGTTTTATTTTTGACAGTCTCTCACTAGCCTAGATCTCACCAGGTATGATAGTGTGGGTAACCAGGAGGCCTATGATCCCTCTGCCTCCCAGCTTAGGATTTCAAGTGAGGTCTGCCATGCCTTGCTTTTCTGTGGGTTCTCTGACTGAACTCAGCTCTTCATGTCTGTACAGTAATATATTTATCGATGAAGCAATCTCTCTGTTCCCAAGACAACATTTTAAATATCCTGAATCATAGCTTTCTTTCACCAGATTCCCAGCTACCCACACCCCCCTCATCACCATTTTAAACTATTTAAGGAGCTGTTGGGTCATTTTACTCTTTATCTTAATACTTTCTTCAGTATAAAATTACTGGTACAACATAATTGGTTATTACTTTGCATGAACATCTTATTTCAAGCTTACTGTAAAATATTTTAATATATATGTGTCCTTACGTCCTGCGCAGTTCTGATATGTGTATTTTAGTTCTCCTTAGCATGAAAATACAACTTTATCATCATGAGTTATTTTAGGGGTCAGCACTAATAGTAATTTCCTCCTTTTAGGAGAAGGGATTTTCCAAAGATGTCCCCTGAGTGCAGAACCTGATTATATAAGGGTCATAACAAGTTCATGTGCTCAGTGTATCTATGCTTCCTTTAGGTTCAAGTGATCGCTATGTCTTTTTAAATGAATTATTTTATTTTTGAGATTATGATATATCATTTCCCTCTTCCTATTACTCTCATCAAACCCTCTTTCAATGTAAGCCAATATTGATTTAACTCCCAGCATTCTAAACTTAAGCATCCAAACCTATACTCTGTGTACACAAATGCCTTGCAATGGTTGTAGAATAACTTACCCAGATTCTTCTGTAGATATTTAATGCTTAACTAAAGCCTAATAATACAGAGTGATAGCTGCGGGAATCAGAAATTAGTATTGAATTGGAAATTACTCAGAGGGAAGGTAGATATTCACCTGGGACAAGAAGAATCATCTCTGCCTTCCCTAAGTTGTGCCTGAGGCTGATGGCAAGGAGAGCAATGACATATAAACTTCACTGATACCTTTTAGTGATGAGACCTACTTACCTTGATGACTGTCTTGACCACTATGATTTTTAATACCATAGTTAGGCAAAATCCAACCAATTCGTATAGCTCTTTGTAACAAGGCCAAGAATTTAAAGCCTAACCAAGCAATTCTCAAGAGATGCTTAATTACTCACAGGTATTGTTGCTAAGCAACCACTTCACCTCCTGCTTCCGTTGCTTTGCCTAAGTGCAGTAATCTGTTCTCTCTATTTAGTGGATGTTAAAAAGAGACAGAGAAGTGCCGTATAAAGAATTTATTTTAAACCAGGTGGAAACAGAGGCTTAGCAAAGGAGGCTAAACTTTAAGTTTTGAACTGGAAGATAGGCAGTACATTTTAAACATTTCCCCCCTACCCTCCTCTGGTTTGAAAGATTATTTTTAGAAAACAAAGTCTTAGAACAGAATTTCAGTAAGAGAGAAAGGATTGTTGGAAAAAAAGGTACAATGTTTTGATTCATAAATGCCTGTGAGAAGATGTGCCAGACAGCAGATCAATAGCCTAAGCAACTGGACACACACAGGAGGCTCTATAGTTGTAGGTCCCTGTTATTTCCTTAGACATGTAGAGGACAACATTTTCTAAAAACACCACCCCAAGCTTACTAAAGCTGCATTAATATTCCTATGTTGATTTTGATTTACAATCAGTAGTTATTGATCTTTGATTTATAATCTGAATGTTCCCTGTTAAGAACTTTTTTTTGCTTAAACTGTGAATAGCTCATCCACAATCATGCCCCCGATCTTGGTTTATAAACTTCCAATGTGATTCCTAGGCTATTTCAGCATGACATTTCACAGATCAGCTTTCTGTTTTCCCGTGCCTTCAAAACAATTAAAACTAATAGGGCAATTGTTCTTTGAAGTGGTCTGAATGGAAGGGATTTCCTCACGTTTTTTGGTATCAGTGAGTTGGCCCATATTGTGCCCCAGATAACTTTCCTGACTCCATGTCTAAATACATTTCCAGGATATACCAAGAAGAGTATTATTCCGTAGGCATCTATACTTTTCAAAATATGATTTTCAAATTAGTTTAATCATCTACTCATTCATCCACTTAAACAAATGATAATTGCCTAGTGAGCAACTGCACCATCCCCATCCCATGCATAACTGGTATAAAATGAGTCCTAGTATGCTTCTTTACCTTCCACTATGCCCTGAGGAAAAAAAATGAGTCTGGGCATTCCTTGTCAATTTTAGATGACTATCCACTCATTATTTCCCTGTAGTCACCAAAGAAAAATTGGAAAAGTAATGTGCAGGAGAATCCTTAAATTTTGAGTTACCTTACTTTTCAGAACATCCATTTTCCTTTTGTATTCACAAATATTCTGTGTTATATACATATCAAAAAACTTTGGTTAAATGGTTTTATGGATTTATTGAATATATACCTGTATATATATTTGCAAAAGTTAATTTATCAAATATTACAATTTACATTTATTCACAATATTGTGGCCATTGCTTTTGATATTACAATTAAAATATGATAGGATTTACTTAAAACGCAGATAAGAGGAAAAACACAAGATATCTTTTTCAATCAAAATCATGTCTTTTCTGTGTAATTACATCAGCCCAAAAAGAATTCTGAAGCACCTATAAAATACTAACTATAGACACCTAAAAATATCTTAGACTAGAATTGGTTCTCAAATAATTCTGAATTCAAAACATATAGAGATACATATCTGTAACAATAAATTATAAATGTTTATGCTTCCTTGAAAGTTTTACATCATTGAAATATGTTAACAGGCATTTGTTTTATATATATATATATATATATATGTGTGTGTGTGTGTGTGTGTGTGTAAACAATTATATATATAATGTTTATGTGTAATGTCAATAAAAATCACTTCAAAATAACTTTCAAGTAACATAGACTATAAAAAATAACCTCAAAATTTATCATTTGTAGTACATGTATTTAAGACTCAATTTTAAGTAAGTTAGTAAAGATTGTGAAGAAGAAAATCCTGTTCAAATACGTTAGTGAAACTGTCATGAAACACTCTTTTAGCTTTACACTGTGGGAATCTGTTGTCAGGGACAGTTTTCAAATCAAAAAGCCTAAATTGTTGCTGGCTCAGCTCTTCCCATAAGATTTAATCATGGTTCTCCTCTAAATGTGGAAACTAATAATACAGTAAGTACTAATTTTTGTGAAACTCTTAAAAATGCTGAGCTGCAGGATTCTTTTGGGAAACTCTCTGTGTCTTAGTAGGCTCTGTGAAATTCTTCCACCTCCCTGTGGAATAATGTCAGCTGTGATGTGTTACTGAAGAATTTCAACATGACCATAAAACATTAAGGCACATCCTTTTTGAAATTGTATTCTCAAGCATTCAGCATGTCCTTAAAAATGTTCAAGCACCAAACATGCCTAATTTGAAGAAAAATCTTATTCTTTGATATGTAGTTTAAATGATATGATAAAATGGAATACTATATATATATATAAATATATAATATATATTATATATATATACACTTTGAATTAGTTTGGCAATATATATGTCTGAGAAGACATTACTGTAATGAGATGTGAAAATTAATTGTTCCTTTTCCCATTTAGGTCAAAATGATTTGGAAAGGATTTACTATGTGGGAGTAAATGTTGATGGCGCTCGGTGTTAGTACATGAAGCACTAAGAGCAGTATGCGGCATGCTAAAATGGGGGCCAAGCATGCCCATCAATCTTTGCAACCCTCTCTGCATCAGATGTAATTAATAAATGCAATGGCACAGGATATAAACCTTTTACTCTACTCATTTTATATTATCAATATTCAACAAAGATCATATAAACATGCCCACTCATCTGTCAGATAGATTCAGGGTGATGTAAAGTGCTTGTGGATGTAATACAGCTACTGTCACATAATTCATATTCTTAATGCAAGACTTGGCACAGGTAGACCTTTTGAAGGGAGGCAGAGAATGAGAGCTTATATTACATGCAATAGTGTTTTTGATGGATAGCATAAAATGAACTGGCTTTTGCATTATGGTGCAGCACTTGAAACTCAGGGTTGGATAGCAATTATCATCAGCATGTACAATACCACCAAGCCTTTCACCTCTTTAGCAACAGGCCCAAATATATGATTAATCATATTAATGTGCATATTTCAGATCATAGCAAACTTGACATAGAAAACAATGGAATACATTTCCCCATCTTTAATATAATATTAAGACACAATTAAAACACATGCGTTTTATTGCTTTCTTACATATTTATAGAAATATATTTGTTTGTCATTGTAAATATGTATGTTTAACTATGTAAATATGAAGAGATAATTGATATAGCTGATGATTTTGCCTCATATAGTTAAGATAGAAACTACAAAATTAAAAAAATCCTTTTTACTTTACCTTAACCTGTCAACATTGCTAAATATCATTAAATAATATATACTGCAAAATTAGCCACATATAAGAAATGAGGAATATCAAATAATTTCAGAGGACCAGAACATTTGTAACAGCTCAGGTGTATGCTGCTATTGTGGTCCAACAGAGTGAGCAAGTGGATTATTTTATGCTAGGAATGGCTTACTCTACCTGTGTGCACCTCAGTCAGTCTTGCTACCAGTTGATTAATCTATCCTGTGTTTATATCTTTATATTCTAGACTTACTTTTTTATTTGTTTATAACTTTGGCTCATGTATCATGACATCTTCTAGTCTATGAATTTTTACTTTCAACTCCTGTGAATCCTTGTTTACATTTATGTTTCTCAAGTCTTCTCTATGAATAAGAAGCCATTCTACTCCACCTTTTGCAATTGTAGGATTAAAAATCAAAGGGGCCTTAAATTCTAATCATTATAGCCTTAGATAAGTGTATCTCTCAACTCTCCTCAGAAAAATCTTCTTTCTTTCAGTACATGGAAATTAATACAGAAACTCACAGCAGGTCAATATTTATGTAAAGAATAAGGATCCTGAATAATATGTTGTATATATGAATATGTATATGAATCTAAGAATATATTTTTATATATATGGAAAATATGGAGGACACTGAAGTAGGTTATACGGTAAATTCTAACACAAGTATAAATTTGATATGTTTCCCTAACTGTCGTAGCAAGATATCACATTTATATGGTTTATACCTCAGATATGTTTTGATAATCATGGACTCTAGAAATTTTAATCCAGCTGTTGGCAAATTTGAATTTTGGTAAGGTTGCCTTTATTGCAAACTGCTACCAGATTCCTCTGTATTTGCATAGTCTTTCTTCATTGCAAATGTGTAAACAGAAACTATTTCTTACAGGTGAATTAAGCATATCATACCCAGACCCTGTTCTTAGAACCTTTTTCTAATTCAGTTACTTCGTTAGAGGCTTCATCTAAATACAACCACACAGGAGTTAGGGCTTGACTAGAAAAGAACTTGTAAAATCTATACATACAGCTATTTGAGTAGATCTAGTTTTAGATATAAAAAACCACCCAAGTCAAAAAATAATGCCAAAATTCTAATACTATAATAATGCAATCTTTAAAAAGAATGGGACAAAAATCAAGTTGAAAAGATCTCATTTGGAATGAAACTTTAACAATAGTTATTGAGGTCATTTTTATTTTACTTTAAATTTGTATTAAAAATTTGTACAGGTAGTTTTATATAACTTCACTATAAGACAATTGCCAAGGATCTTAAGTATAGAACTCTTAAAAAAAGGCTGTAAATAACAACAAATTATTTTCAAAGGTTATTTTTCATGCTTCATGTATTTTTTTCATTTTTGTATAGAACTATTATAACATATTAGATTTCTACAGATATGATAGTCTTTACTGCTAAGTTTATAATGAATCATGTAAGTAAAAAAGTATGAAGTTGCCATGATCTGATTAAATTTCATTTTATTTTCATTTTGATTTACTGGGTTTACATAAATTTAACACTAAATCGATCATTCTAAGTTACTTATAAATAATAATTTTTGTTACTCTTGTATTACTTGTAACTCAAATTAAAAGACAAGAGTTGGTTAACTATAGGCAAAAAAAGGTGAAAAAGGAAAGACATTTGGGCTTTAAAACAAATGTCCTGTGTCAGACGGACGCAATAGCTGTTATTTTTCTTATCTATTTGTCCAGGAAATAACCAGAAGATGAAATTATACTTTTATTATTTATATTGTGTTGTTATGTCAAAATGTCACTGCTCTCTGATCTCAATAGATCAATAAAACATCAAAAGTATCTGAGAATTCACTTTTTATCAGTTGGTAGTTCAATTACTTTCATTACAGCCCTTGCTATTTTGACTCAATTTTTCCTATTTAAAGAATTTGTGACTTTTTCAGATAAATAAATAATGGCAAATGACTTTATTAAATTTGATTGATAAAATATTAACAATTAAGATATAAAATTTTTAAAAATTGTTTATAACAATGTTTTGTGTTTCTTTGTGCTTATGTCTGAACAGAACTAAAAATTATTGTAAGTCATATTACCGAGGAACAACTTGGGCCATCTGGCTTTGGAGCAGATGGTAAATATTTAATAAAGGAATGCCCCATACAGTCTCTAGTTATTGAATATAAGTCATTATGTCTTTTCAATATCCTCCCTGTTTATTCTCAGTGTTAGTGTCTAGGTAGTGTGCTGTGACACAGATTAAAGAAATTTAATAATGTTATTTTCATGTAAAAGTCAAGAAGATGTATTCCAGAAAAAAAGTTAATTTTATTAGCTCAACAAAATGTTAAATTAAGAGTGACTTTATTGGGGGCTGGATTATTTTTCTTTGCATGTCAGAGCTTGTTCAAATGAAACTATTATTTAAAATGAACTTGCTAAATTCTAAATTACTTCAAGTCTGCTGTTGGCTTATTGAGAACATGTTGATAACAGAATGACCCAATTTTAGGAAAGCTTTGTAGTTTTGAATAGAGCAAATTATCATAAGAAAAAATTTCAGAATAAAAACATAGTTCATCATTTGAATATCTGGGGCAACCAACGAGAGACAATGGATCACCTTACCTTGAAGTCCTGTCAATATCGAACTGATAAAGGCTTTGGAGCCAAAAGTAATCATCCTCCCAGATATGTGGAAACATGAGCCATAGGATATTTCCATGAATTAAAGGCCATTCAGAGGAGGCTGGCTTCTGCCTAATGTTAAAGGCTTAGCATGTATGCACTTTGTGTTTTTATAATGCTTTCAGTGTTCTTAAAATGGTCTCATCTTCCCAGGAGCTCTTATTGGTGTAAACAACGGCTATTAAATGACAAAGC
>CABHPP010071106.1:0-12851 GCA_902168425.1 Peromyscus attwateri | reverse complement strand
GATTATAGTTGGATTCACTATGATTTTGGGAATTTCTGATTCTGTTATGATGCCTACCGTGTTCAGTAGGCAGTTACTAAGGATTCTGTTCTTGGGATTATCATTGAGTTTTGTGTGGACCACACAAGAACTGCCTTGTTGCAGGTCTATGTCAGCAACTTTGGAGAATAGTAGACATAAAGGTTTATGTGTCTGCATGAACTCTGATTGCCATGGCCCCTCACCACCATTAATTTTACATATTATTTAAGACACTCTGATGGAACCCAAGTACATAATTTCAAATGGCATTCACAAATGTGTATTGGGCTTGAATTTCCTCCAAAGAAGCTTAATCTTAGGACATGGACTGTATAGACATGAATGCTGTCAGATCACCAGCAGCAGAATATTGTCTTCATAATATGTATTCCAACCTCTGTTTCTCACTAGAATGAGGTCCTCAAATGCAAAGGGCCAGGCCTGAATATTCGTGATTTCTCTAGAGACTGTCATACCAGCTGAACAGAAAGAAATCTGTGGATAAAAGTGGCCTCTGTAGTAAATGTCAGTAACAAAATAGACATATGTGCTTTCATACATAGGTGACATGTAATGACATGTGATGTGCATTAATGACAATGCAGCAACTCTGTTCTCACAGACATGGATATGTGGAAATTTTCATTTTTCTCCTCTTGGTTATGAACATTCTCCTTTTCTTTGAACAATGAATAGAAACCAAATGGTTTTGGAAAGTAAATCACAGTTTGGACATGAGAGAAGTTTGTATTTTTTGCTCTTTACCTTGAACCCAAATCCCAAGAGGAAAGCTATGTTAATGAAATTCCTAATGTACAGTGAATACCTTGGTTCTTTCTTGTTTTTCTGTTTATTTGTTATTATCAATCATTGATGTGAGGTTTCAGAGAACAAAGGCATCTTTGCATCTTGTGACTTGTTACTCTCAGAAACACCATTTTGAAAATCACCAAATAAATGAAAAGGGAATTCCCTCTACCCCAAACCCTTCTGGATGACATCTGCAATGATACCAGTGGAGACACAACACAGCAAGCTCAACATTGCTTCATGATAGAATGATTACCTTTCTCTAGACAGATTACCTTTCTCTAGACAGTTGCATCTCTCTGGTCTTGTGATCTCACAAGAAATACTATTCATCTGTCAGTCAAGAACTGATTTTTTTTTTGCTGTAATGAGGGAATTCACTTTATTTTTTTAATTTATTTTATTTTATTTTACAATATAATTCAACTTTACATATCAGCCATAGATTCCCCCGTTCTCCCCCCTCCCGGACCCCCCCCCATCTCCCATCTCCATCTCCTCCAGGGCAAAGACTCCCCTGAGGATTGAGATCAACCTGGTGGACTCAGTCCAGGCAGGTCTAGTCCCCTCCTCCCAGGCTGAGCCAAGCTTCTCTGCTAAGCCCCAGGTTTCAAACAGCCAATTCATGCACTGAGCACAGGACCTGGTCCAACTGCCTGGATGCCTCCCAAACAGATCAAGCCAATCAACTGTCTCACCCATTCGGAGGGCCTGATCCAGTTGGGGGCCCCTCAGCCATTGGTTCACAGTTCATGTGTTTCCATTCGTTTGGCCACTCATCCCTGTATTTCATTCATCCCTGGTCCCAACAACTCTTGCTCACATAAACCCTCCTCCTTCTCGCCAATTGGACTCCCGGAGCTCCACCCAGGATATCCACCGTGGATATCTGCATCCAGTTCCCTCAGTCACTGGATGGGGTTTCTAGCACGACAATTAGGGTGTTTGGCCATCCTATCACCAGGGTAGGTCAGATCGGGCTATTTATCGACTATTGCCAGCAGTCTATTGTGGGGGCATCTTTGTGGATTTCTGTGGGCCTCTCTAGGACTTTGCTTCTTCCTATTCTCATGTGGTCTTCATTTACCATGAACATTCCTTGTAAGAACTGATTTTTAAGAGACTTCAGAAAAGTGCCCCTTCTAATCTCTTCTAAAGTTCCTTCCTTCATCTTTTACATACCAGTATATGCACAAAATAGAAATTTATCTTTGATTCCCAGTAGAATTCTTAGGTAGGAATTTAATGACTCTTTCAAATATGCTCCTTTCTACTAATCTCTGCAATGTTACCCATGCCTTAAGACATTGGATTTAGAAAATAAAACAAACAAAACACAGTGATCTATCAATCAGAACACTTAAACTTTTCTATATTATTCTTTTCCATTTACACATACACACAGCCCTAAATGTGTGTGTGTGTTTTTTTTTTATCAATACCTGGTATTACTCAGTATTTTAGATCGTAAATAAATGAAGAAGGTAGTCAGGCAATTTCATCGACATAGTTGTACTTCTCTGAAAGCATAAAATTCCCCAGATACAGCTTTTGCTCAACAGTCATTATTGAAGAATAAAGTGTGATAATCATTGGGAAATCATTGCCACTATTCCAAATATCTGTATTTATTTTCCTATATTGTGTGTTTTTGTTTTGCTTTACTGTCTGACACTTATGCTACATTTATTCTATCTTCCTGAATTCTAGCAAATGGATCTGTACAACATTATCACTATTTGCGCCCTAAATACTTGCATTATAATTATTTCTGCTTATCACTTCATCTTAATATTAAGTCTAAACTGTTCAGTATTTATATTTCAGAAGGTCCAACCTGAACTTCTGGGTAGATGCAGTGAAAATTCTCATCCATGACAGTTCGTATAGATATAACTAAAGAGAATTTTAAAGAGTCCCCTTTTTGTGCATGGGCAATCGAGCTGAGTTTTCCTGGTCGAAAAATTGTTTTCCACTCTGAACCTGCCTGGGCTAATGCAAAGTCACAGAAAAGCCCATGGTTTGGAATAGTGGGTCAAATGATAGAGAAATAGTCTTCAAAAAGATTGTTTTCAACTGTAAACGTACCTGAGCTAGTGCAAAGTCACAGTGAAGCCCAAGGTTTGAAATAGTGGGTGAAATGATAGAGAAATAGTTTTCAAAAATCACAGCGATATTGATATACTATAATGAGACTAAATTGTTTCATGGATAAAACTAACTATATGATCAGACATCACATGATTGGCAGTGGACAATGGGGAGTACTTGAATATGTTGAATAAGGAGATATCTTTGATGGCTAAATTTACATGACCAGATGTACACTGAAATTCAGTAAGAATAATGAAGTGCACACCAGTTGCCAATACCAAATTGTCTGCTCCAAAAGCCTATGTATAAGTAACATTATACATGCTGAGCAGATTTTATTTATATATTTACATATTTATAAATAAGTAATGTTTTTAAAAATTAAAAAATTAATTAATAAAGACTTCATGAATTTCAAAGAGACTAAGAGGAGGATAGAGGGTTTGGAAGAAGAAGAAAAGGAAAAAGTAAATGATATTATTACATTACAATCTCAAATATAAAAGAAACAATAATAAAAAGGAAAGATGAACATAAACCCTCAAAGACGAATCTTACTTTAAAAGATTTTAGAATTTGAACAATGTGCTAATACTTGTTAAAGATTAATGGGTATAGAGAAGGTTCTCCCCAGCATCCACTGGAGCTTTTTTATGTTGGTTGAAGTTTTGAAATTTTTTATGGTAGATGAAGTGAAGCTTCACACAGCTCCTTTTCTCTTCTGTCCTCCATTCCCATCATCTCAGGGAGTAATGTGCCTCAGTAAATGACTCTCTTCAGACCTGTGCACTGTACCTTCTTATGGTGCCTGGAGAGCGAACAAAGGAATTTTACAACCATTTCATATCCACGGTAGCCAATCCACCAATCACTGATTTTAGACACTTCAGAGCATGATTTCATATTCCTAACTTCATGAGGCATAGTAATTCCCCAAAGAAAATATTCTCATGTAAATTATTGCAATTAGACTTTTACCAGAAAAACATACAACGTATTGTTTGTAATATATCTTAGTATAGTAGCTGGTTCATGTAACGATAAATTACACCTTACCACACCAATTAACATGTGGGCATCTTTTTTTCTCTTTGTTTTTCTTCACATAAATTTAAATGCATTAGTAAGTAGGATTATTCTGTCAATGCCACTATTGCATGTACTGTTATATAACAAAATATCACACTTTTATACATATACAGAATCCCTAGGTTTCTATATCATGAATTTTATATGGATGGTATAATCTGTTTCATCATTGATTATGCCCATTCTTCCACAACTGAGTTGATCATACATAGTCGTTCTAATTTATAATATGTTAATTCAATTCATTTCTTTTGGATAATTTACATACACGCTTTGACTTTCATTATCAAAATAGTACTTTACACATGCAAAAATTTAATCTTTTTGATCAAGGATCAGAAAATGTTCCCTGACATTTTGTGTGTACTAAATATGATAAATGTTGTTAAATATTGGATATTGAAGTGAGGGATAAACATGACATTTTAAGTAGAGTGAAATATCATCATATTTTCTCCATTTCAATATATTTGATTCATACCTCCTCAAACTACAAGCTGAAAAATAGGTATAACCACATCCTTTATGAGCTTTTAAGAAAGTCTTAATTTTTATCAGATTAATTTCACCATATTAACTTAGTTGGTTTATACTTTTACTTAAGTGCTTTCATATACCATTATATAATTCTGTTTCTTCCTAGGGTAATATATTTTTTAGAGTATTAAATTGTAGTTTATTCACATAAACTTTTTGTTTATGTATAAGTGTTCATTCCTTATTGCTGCACAGTGTATTACATTAAAAATTATTAATTTTTAAATGTATTTTGATTATATTTTTTCAATCCTCCAAATCTTCCTATAGCTTCCTTACATCTTTTACATCCAAATTCACATTCTTTCTCTTTCTCTTCTCCCAAACAAAACAGTGACAAAACCCAAAATTCAAAACAAAGAAACAAAATTTTAAAAGTAAAGAAAACCAGTGGAACAAAAAATATAACCAAAACAAATGCATGCACACAAATATGCACACAAAATATGTTTCCAGTAGTTGGCCAACTACTCTTGGACATGAAGCCTGACCTGGAGTGTGGTTGATATACACAGTGATATTCCATTGGAGAAAACTGATTTTCCATTTTCCAGCAGGAAACAATTGCAAATAACCTCTTGGTTAAGAGTGGGTCCTTGTGTCAACCTCTCATTTTTAATGATGGTGTTTTGTCTGATTTAAACCTGTGCAGGTTTTGTATTACTACGAACATCTCTGTGAGTTAATATATTTATTAATCCTGTTGTATCTGGAAGGCACTGTTTCTTGGAGTTGTCTACTACTTCTGGCTCATACTATCTTTCTACCTCTTTGTCTGCATAGATTTCTGAAACTTGAGGGGAGGGGTTTGAGAAAGATAGTTCAAAGACATTAGGACTGAGTGCTCCAAAGTCTCCCATCTCAGCATATTGTCTTATTTTGAATCTCAGCAGCAGTTAGTTTCTACTGTTAGAAGGAGATTGTCTGATGAGACTTGAGTGATGCTCTCATGTATGTGTATAGCAATATCCTATTTGGAGTCATTTTCTTGCTATGTTCCTATAGCAGAATGAGAGTAGTAGGTTTTCTCCTAAAGCTCGTGACTTAATCAACTCTCAGCTTCTTTGTCACTTTAGCAATGCCAGATATGGATTACATCTCAAGGAATTGGTCTTAAATCTTTTAAAAATTGGTTAGTTACTCAAAAAATATCGGTGTCACTGTTACAATGGTATGTCTTTCAAATAGGCCACTATTGGAGGTCACAGAATTTGTATCATGGTAATATTACAGATTATAGTACTAAGTATCTTCCAGCATCATGAATGCTAGTTGGTAGGGATGATCTTTCTGTGTGAGCACCAGTTTGGTTACTCCATGTTGTATGACATAAATAAATTGTGTATTAAAAAATAAGACTTTGCCAACAGGTTGCAAAAATCCTTGGCAAGTTCCTGTGATATGTAGTATGTTTACAGCATGTATTTTGGCCAATGATTCAACTGGATGTCAATAACTGGTGCTAAAAAGTTTTTACTAATGGTATAAGATGTTTAGTTGGGATATTGTCTCTCTCACTATATGATGACTCCACTTAAATGAAGTCTATATGTGTGTATATTTTAGGAATCTTCTTCAGTAGTTGGTCTCCCTGTGGATTTTTAAACACCCTTTAGTGTTAGTTGTACCTACCCATTTTCCTTCATTTAGCTTGTCCTCTTCCCTCCCTACCCATTTAATTTGCCTGTTCTAATTTGTTCATTTATAACAGTGTTTTTTTTATACTTCTCCTTCCTTGAAATATCCTTTTATTCTCCTGGTCTCTTACTAGCTCATTAACCTCTGTGGTTATTCTGACTGAAACGTCTATATCAAGGGATTAAAATTTATATACACATATAAGTAAAAATAGGAAACAGTTTTCTTTTGGGAACTTGGTTTCCTCACTCGTGTTTATTGTTTATAGTTCCCTTATTACATTTTTCTTAGTAGCTGAATAATATTACCTTATGCAAATCTATCACACTTTCATTTTTCATTTATCAGTTGATAGACTTTTAGGCTGTTTCCAGTTTTGATTCTTAGGAACAAAGAATAATGAACACTAGATTAGCAATACCTCTGTAATAAGAAAGTCCTTCAGTCCTTCATGGTCAAGAGCTGTATAGCTGTACCTGGAGGAAGATCAATTCTCAGCTTCTGTAGAAACCCCTGCATTGACTTCTATAATTTTTGTGTTTACTCTCAGCAACAATAAATCATTTTTTTCTTTTTCTCTATCTTCTCCAGTATCTATTGTTGTTTGTTTTATTTATCTTGGACATTTTCACTAGGAAAAGATGAAGCTTCTATGTAGTTTAATTTTAATTTCTATGATAGCTAAGGATTTGAACACTTTTTCATTGTTAAAATATTTATTAATTTTTAACTAAAATAAAATTTTCTTTAAAATATGATTTTCATATTATACATTTTAATTATATTCTTTTGTCTCCACCACCTCTTAAGTTTTCTATAACAGAGTTTCATTGTGTTTATGAACATATGTATACTTCAAAGCAGGTTCTGTGTCCAAGAATGGGTAGCCAACACAAAAGCATCTTTTAGTATTTCTTAGCCATTTTAGTTTCATTTTTAGGAACTCCGTTCAGTTCTATACCCCAATTTTAACTGGTATATTTGTTTACTTGGCTATCAATTTTGTAATTCTTTCATATAGTCTAGATATGAGCTCTCTTTCAGATAAATAACAGGTAAAGATATTTTCTCATCCTGTAGGCTGTTGGTTTCCTTGAATGACTCTATCCTTTTCTGTACTGAAGGATTTAGCTTCATGAATTTCTATTTACTAATTGTAATTTTAATACTGTCTTGTTCAGAATGTTATTTCCTGAGCCAAGGAGGACAAGTCTATTCATTACTTTCTCTTCTATCTAGTTCGGGATATCTGATCTCATGTATAGTCCTGGATCCATTTAGGGTTGAGTTAGATAAAGATTTGGATTTATTTTTACTCTTTGACATCTGGCTGTCCATTAAATTTCATAGTTTTATGACATGTTAGTCATGAGTTCTTGGCCTTAGTTCTTGGGCATTAGATTCCTATTCATAGTTCTTCCCTACAACTGCATCTTGAGTTCTGTTGGCAAATATTTTATTAAGAAATTTTATATCTATGTTCATAAGAAATATCGGTCAATACTTTTCCTTTTCGTTTGAAATTTTCTTGGTTTTGGTATCAGGATAATAGTGGTCTCCAGAAAAAAAAATAGGAAACATTCTTTCAGTTTCTATTTTGCAGAAATTTTTTTTAGAATACTGGTTTTAGTTTTTCCTAGACAGTTTGTCAAAATTTTAAGCTGAATCCATTCGGCTTTAGGCTTTTTTTTTTAATAGTTAGGAGATTTTTGATTACTAGTTCTATTGAACTAATGGTTATAGGTCTGTTCAATTTGTTTATCTCACCTTGATTTAACTTTGGTAATTTGAATATATCAGTAAATGTATCCTTTTTAAAGGTTTTACTGTTTACCAGAGTACAGGTTTTTAATTATGTCCTTAAAATCACCTGAAAATTCTCATGGCCATTGTGTCTCCATTTTTGTCTTTAATTTTAGCAATTAGTATCTTCATTCTCCATTTTTTAATTATTCAGCCAAAAGTTTGTTAATCAGATAGATTTTTCTCAGAGTCATTGATTCTTTGTTATTTGTTTCTATTTTGTTTATTTTAGCCCTGATTTTTAAAATTTCTTCCCATCTTCTCTTTGTGGGTATTGTTTCTTCTTAATAATTTTAGCACTTTCAAATGCCATTAAGTTAGGAAAATGACATCAAACCAGGTTTTTGATGCAGCACTTAGTGCTATGGACTAAAATGCCTCTTAAAACTGCTTGTGTTGTGACACGGGTCACTGAGTTTTCTGTGTTTGCATTTTCATTCAGTTCAACGTGATTTTATGTTTTCCCCCCGATTTTCCTTCTTATTCAATTTTCTGTGAGTAGTGAGTTGCTCAGATTCCTTGAGTTTGCATACTTTCTGCAGTATCTATTTTATTGATATCCACTTTCCATCCATAGTGGTCAGATAGGGTTTAGGAAATTATTTCAACTTTCTTATACTTGTTAAGGCTGATTTGTGTCCTGATATATGGTGTATTTATCCAACTTCCATTGGATGCTGAAAAGAAAGTAGATTCTTCGGTGTTTATGTGGAATGTTGTATAGATGTCTGCTAGGTCCATTTGATTTATGGAGTTATGTAACTCCAGTGTTTTTCTGTTTAATTTTTGCCTTGAGATGACATGTCTCTTTGTGATAATGTAATGTCCCTCAAAATCACTGTGTAAGGGTATTATCTTATTTTAGCTATGGAATTGTTTCTTCTGTTTAATTGCATGCCATTTTTTGCTACAAAGTGTTTAAACTTTTAATAAATACTTGGTAGATTTTTTCCTTTAACTAGAATGTAGGGTCCTTTCAGATTATTTGTGGTTTGATGTCTCTTTTGTCAGATATTCAAATAGCCTGTTCTTGGTTCTATTTCTGTGGGATAGCTTTCCTATCCTTTTATCTGAAAGTGAGGTATTTTTCTTGAATATTTGCAGAAAGATGGATCCTGTTTTCCAATCCAGTGAGTTCGTTTGTATGTTTTTATTTTGGAATATAGAATATTAATATGAAGAGTTATTAATTAGTGACTACTAATTCCTTTTATCTTATTGTTGTGATGTGGATAATTTTCCCTTTCCTTGGTAAACTGTTCTTGGAATATCTATTCCTTTTGTCTTCCTAAGCATAATTAATATAGTCTTCAGACTTATGTTTTTCTTTTCATTGCCTTCTGTGAAGTAAGATTTATTGATATAAATTAATTAAATTTAGTTTTAAACAGGAAATTTTTTATTCATCAGTTGTGATTCATAGTTTTTCTGGGAATGATAACATAATCTGTCATCTGTAGTCTCTCACATTTTATAGCAGATCATTATATCCATGCAGGCCAATCTGGCTTTCCAAATCACTGCTGAAAGTTCCCTAATGGATGGAAGTAGAAAATATCATCCTGAGTGAGGTAACCCAGACTCAGAAGGACAAACATGGTATGTACTCACTCATAAGTGGATACTAGATGTAAAGCAAATAATAACCAGACTACAACCCACAGCTCCAGAGATCTAGCTAACAAGGAGGACCCTAAGAGAGAGGCATGGATTGCCTTAAAAGGGGGAAATACATGAGATCTACATGAGTAAATAGGGGGTGAGAGGGGACAATAGAGGGGAGGGGATAGGGGATGAGAACATGAAGGAACAGGATAGTTGAGCTGGGGGAAGGGACAGAGCGGATAGCAATGAAAGACATATCTTGAGAGAGGGAGACATTATAGGGTTGGGAGAAACGTGGTGCTAGAGAAATTCCCAGGAATACACAAGGATGATTCCAGCTTAGACTACTAGCAATAATGGAAGGGGTTCCTGAACTGGCTTACCCCAGTTATCAGATTGGTGAATACCCTAACTGTCATCATAGAGCCTTCATCCAGTAACTGATGGAAGCAGATGCAGAGATCCATAGCCAAGTATCAGACTGAACTCTGGGAGTTCAGTTGAAGAGAGGGAAGAGGGATTATATGAGCAGGGGGGGGGGTCAAGATCATAATGGGCAAATCTACAGAGACTACTGAACCAAGCTCTTAGGAACTCATGAACTTTAGACCTACAGCTGTGAAACCCACATGGGACTGGACTAAGTCCTCTGCATACAGTAGACCATTGTGTAGCTTGGTCCGCTTGAGAAGCCCCTGGCAGTGGGATATCCCTGGTGCATAATCTGGCTTTCTGGAGCACATTACCTATGGTGTGCTGCCTTGCTCAGCCTTTATGGAGTGGGGAGGGGCTTGGTCCTGACTCACCTGAATGTACCAGGCTTTGCTGACTCACCATGGGAGTCCCTACCTTTTCAAAGGAGGGGATAGGGAGTGGGCCAAGGGAAAAGCTGGTGGAGACCCAGGAGAAGGGAAGAGGGATGAGAGATGAGTCTGTGGTTGTTATGTAAAATGAATAAATAACAATTCTTAAACAAAAAAATAAAAATAAGATATCAGTTGTCTGACTTTATATGTGATTTGGTCTTCTTTCTTTGCATCTTTTAATACCCTTTCTCAGCTGTGCATATTTAGTGTTCTGATTACTATGTGTCATGGGGAATTTCAATTTTGGTCCTGCCTAGTTTGCACTCTGTATGTCTGTTATACCTTGATTAGCATCTCTGTTTTAGATTTTGGATTATTTTCTTCTATGACTTTGTAAAAATATTATTTTCTGTGACTTTGAGGTATGTTTCTTCTCCTTCCTTATAGCTTTTATTTATAGGTGTAGAGCAAAAAGGCCAGCCAAAGAAACATACTCTAGCCCTGAATCCAGAGCTTGTGAAAGAAACACACCCTGGCCTGAGACCTGAACCAGTGAAAGAAACATTTTAGTCCTGAAACCAGAAACAAAGAAACATATCCTGACCCTGAAACCAGAGCCAAAGAAACACCAGCAGGTATGTTCTCCCGTTTGTAGGATTGATCTTTGCTGTATTAGTTGCTCTTTGGTGAGAAAGATCTTTGAAGTTTGTGAAGATTCTGCTGGGCTCATGGGTGTGGGGCATGGGTTAGATCTGGGGGAAGTGGAGAGTGTGCGTGGAGGTCAGGAACAGAGGAATTCACCTGGCTAGGTCCTAGAGAAGGATATATAAAGAGACTGTCAAAAGTGCAGAACTGTAAAAAACTACTCCTTGATGTTTTATTCAGGAATGAAAGTGGGATTCAGAGTGATTGCAAATTTATCTAATAATATAAATTCCTCGACTTCATCCTTTTTCCATAAGTTCATCACATTTCACTCAGAGAAGGAATGTATCTCTGCTCGAAAGCACTGATTTCAACTTCAAAAAAGCAAAGTGGTTCACTTAGTATAAAAATAAACTGAAGAGCAATTCAAAGACAGTAATATTATTAACAGAAGAGATACATTCTTTTTAATTATATGGTACAAGAAAATTTTATTACCACATGGAACCCCATAACATAAATTCCTCTCAAAATCATACCCATCAATCTGAACAGGGTAACAGAATCTCTTTTAATAAAATACAATAAAATAAACAGCAGCAACTAGAATATTGTAGTTATCTGGTATAGTGGCTAATTGTCAGGAGTAATCCTCTTTGGTGGCATATTCTCTGTGTCAACAATAAATTGAAACAACTATACTTCAATTTCATAGATTTACTCAGAATCACAGGGAAGAAAATTGTCAATTTTATGTCAAGATAATTATCACTACTGGGGGAAAAAAAGAGTTCCTTGTACCTAGGAAGAAATCTTCAATTTAAGGCCAATATTTCTATAGATTGAAATGAAATGAAGAGCTATAATCATTCTTTAATAAACATTGAAATAAAGTGTCCCTATTTGGGGATAACAGAAACAAAACAGTTACAAAGATAAAATGAGATAATTACATTATCAGATAATTGAGTCTTTGATGCATCCACTTTAATGTGCACAATGATTACTTCCACCCTTAATAAGGGAAGCTTAGGTTTTTAGTTATTTACAGAATATGCAAGGGCTCATAGCTGCTCAGGTCACACAGTATAAAAGGCCACTGAGTGCTTAAGCATAAGCAGGACAATTATAGTGACCGGAAGTGTAAAAAAAAAAAACTTTCAGAAAGTGAAAATTGAAATAATGTAAAAAGCCAGAAAACACAAAGAAGGGCTGTGAAATGCTATCCTAATGACTTTGTACAGCCATTGCATTTATGATCTTTAAGCAGCTGTGAGCTGCATTAGTCTGGCCATCTCAATAGGCAATCATGGATTGTGGAGGACTTCATAGGTCATTATCCTTCCCTTATGAAATATGGATGACTGATGGATTTTGAAAGAGGATCAGTCATTATCTTCAGTTGTGTGCCAAATGGTGGGTTCACCAAGTTCCATTGGGCAGTTCCAAACCCTTGATTATACACATGGGTCCTGGGAGAACAGAGAGTCACAGAAATAATCCAAAATCCTTGGATGAGTTGAAGACAATTGTGGGGAAAAATTGGGAATTGAAACATTCGGGGATGTGGTTTAAGAATATGTGGGTGAGAGTAAACGAATGCAGTAAATATACGTGTGTGTGTGTGTGTGTGTGTGTGTGTGTGTGTGTGTGTGTGAAATTAATCAAGAAATGAAATACATCAATAAAATACATAAAAACATAAAATGACTTTACATAGATATTCAAAGAAATGAAAGATGGGGCTTCAAACTACTAATGGTGAAAGAAACTTCTTAATAAATTATCTGTAAAAATAACTTC
>CABHPP010071105.1:0-11077 GCA_902168425.1 Peromyscus attwateri | reverse complement strand
CAAATGACCATCAGTGGCAGCCAAGGATCCCCCAGTTGTGGAATTCCCCAAGTTGCCTCAGGCAACAAGAGAGGCTTTGTTATTCAGGAAATCTATTATAATCACCCCATTATATATTCTCAATTCTTTCCTTTCGATGTCTTAGTCATTCGCAGCCCTCCACTCAAAATTCAGGTTTCTGTGTTCTCTCTGCCAACAGCTGAATGTGACTGCGGAAAAATATGTGACCTTTGACTAGTCTCTCTGTGATTTTCAATCAGGAATGCTTCAGTTCCCTTGAGGTATTTGGAAATGGGGCAGGGGCAGTTTATCATCACAGTGATTGATGAGCAGCACCAAGGGCCAGAGTACTAAATGCTAACCGACATTCCTGCCCCACACAGCAGCATCCCCACAGAATAGCATTAGACCACAAAGCTCAAGTCGCCGGTGTCTGTAACCACAGGGATTCCCCCAATTCCCCTTCCCATTCTCCCAGAAAACTTCTCTTCTAGCTCTGAACTGCCAGTGCTGCTCCCTTCAATTTCAAAATTTCAAAATCCTGTGCTCTTGATATCTGCCAATCTACCTCCATCTGTACCCACATCCTCAGTATCCGTTACAGTCCTGAGGGTGAACTGCTCAGGCCATTTCCCAAGTCTGTGCCTGGATTCTACTCAATAACTTACTCCCAACCATCATGCCATCCTGTTTCTACCTCATTCCAACCCCACTCTGTTACTCTAGTGAGGATCTATGCATCCCGTGCTATTTTTGTAGCCTAAATAGTCTCTCTACCAATTTCACATTTTCACCTACATTTTAGAATGCAATAATTAGCAGGGAGTCACCTGACCTGGCTTTCAGACCTTGGTGGCTGGGTTCTTTCCACCTCAGTTTGATACCTGAAACCTTTGGTCAGTGTGTGATCTAGAGCATGTCATTTCACAATGTGCAGATCTGACAGGTCACAGAGCCATGGCTGGATGTACAGGAAAGATGTCAAGTGAAGAAAGGGACTTAAGACACTAGGGGACCTAAGGGAGGAAGACAATGAAGGTTAGGGGTAAGGGCCTGCACCTGAGATCTGTAGCTAGAGTTTTCCTGCCTGGCCCACAGTCAGGACAAATCTCTTTCACCTGCCAGTCCCACAGCCGCTCAGACCCAACCAAGGAAACACAGAGACTTCTATTGCTTATAAACTGTATGGCCGTGACAGGCTTCTTGCTAACTGTCCTTATATCTTAAGTTATCCATTTCCATAAATCTATACCTTGCCACATGGCTCGTGGCTTACCGGCATCTTTACATGCTGCTTGTCCTGGCGGTTGCTGGCTGGCAGGCAGTGACTCCTTCTGCCTTCCTGCTCTTTTAATTCTCTCTGTTAGCCCCGCCTATACTTCCTGCCTAGCCACTGGCCAATCAGTGCTTTATTAGCAACACATTTGCCATACAGAACATCCCACAGCAGAGATCAGATTCAGTCGGGGGAGCTCATGGGGAATAGGGAAGCTGGAACATGTTTATAGAGGATAATATTTAAAGGACATAGAGGAGGCAGAGAAGCCCTTGGTGCCTCTATCCTGGTTTGTTTGGAGGAGAGGGGGAAAAAGGTAGGTAGGAGACAAGGCTGCAGAGGTAGCTGGAGTCACATGACTGCAGCCCTGCTAGTCGTGGAAAGCAGCAGCAGGCAAACCAAAGCTGATGGAAACAAGTAGGTTTTACAATATAGCTTGAGTCCTAGCCTTACTTTCAACAACAACAAAAAAAATGCATAGCAGAGGATTTCTTGTCTCTTGTGGAGGGAGTGGGCTGAAATAAAGTCATTTTTCTTATTTATTTGGTCAAAATGCATCTGGCAATCAAATGAACAAATAAGTAAACCCAGAGGGTTATTGTATAAAACACTGTTTCCTCCACTATAATTACACACTGAATTATTTTTTAAATGTTTTTAATATGTTTTTAAAAATCAGCACACACTAAGTTCTTATCAAGAACATTCCTTTCTTTTCTAAGCTAGTGCAGGAGAATGCCTATTTCTTGTTTCATCCCAGGCCAGGTAGTGATCTGGACGACAGCCACAAGTTTCGTCACAGGGAGGAAAAATGACCACAGGATAGCACAAAACACTCAGTTATACTGCTGTGGGATGGTCTGTATGTCAAATTACTCTGATTGGTCAGTAAATAAAACACTGATTGGCCAGTGGCTAGGCAGGAAGTATAGGCGGGGCTAACAGAGAGGAGAAAAGAGCAGGAAGATGGAAGGAGACACTGCCAGCCACCGCCAGGACAAGCAGCATGTAAAGATGCCTGTAAGCCACGAGCCATGTGGCAAGGTATAGATTTATAGAAATGGATTAATTTAAGATATAAGGACAGTTAGCAAGAAGCCTGCCACGGCCATACAGTTTGTAAGCAATATAAGTCTCTGTGTTTACTTGGTTGGGTCTGAGCGGCTGTGGGACTGGCAGGTGAGAGAGATTTATCCTGACCGTGGACCAGGCAGGAAAACTCTAACTACAGTTATACGACCCAGTATACATTCCCGTACAATTGCTTGCACACTTCCACTTGCTTTGTGTAAGCTGACCACTGCAAGGCCCAACAACCAATGGGTATTTTTTAGCATAATTTGAATCTAGACTCTGATACTTAGGTCACCCTGGTCCTTCTCTCTGGTCTCATATATTCTCACTTATATACAAGAGTCAAAGTTCCAATCTCACAGGGTTGTTGAGATGCAACTGTTTATATATTCAAAGTGATGTGTAGCACACAGTAACAGATTACAAATGCTGTGTTAGTATCTACGTCACTTCACTCTGTTTCTTCCTGCTTCCCGATGATGTGACATGCAAAAAGGCCGGGACACGGGTTCAGAAGTGCAAAGGGATGTCCAGCAGGGTTAAGGATGACCAGAAATGCAACCTTCTGCTGTCACATCTCCCAGATTCATGGCTGTCCTTTGCTTCTCATGTCACCCCTAGAACGAAGCTCTGTTGGAATCTCGTCTTTGAAGGGTCACAGCCATCTTCTGGCACAGCATGCCATCTAGGAGATCTCCTCCCCCTGCCCACTGTGTGGTTCTTTCCTTTCTGTCCTCTTCAATTTCTTGTTAGCTCCCTCACCCCACTTATTTTATGTGTGGGGGTGCTTTGCCTGCATGTGTGCCTGTGTACATGTGTGCCTGGTGCCCTCAGAGGCCATCAACTCCTCTGGCACTAGAATGACAGATGGTTGTAGGCATCATGTGGGTGCTGGGGATTGAACCCAGGTCCCCTGGAAATTCAGCCAGTGCTCCCAGCCTCTGAGCCATCTCTCCAGCCCCTCTTCTTTCTTGTGTCATTGCTTCATCAGCACCTGTTTTTTTTCTTGCCTTTAGACTGCATTATTCAAATGTACATATATGTACCCATACATGGATTTACAGAAACCTGTACATATGAGACAGGACAAATGAGTCAGGAGTCAGGAAACAGTGTCCGAGGACTTGGTCAGAACATCACTTTCTACTTCAAGAGGTTGAGAAAGAAAGCGCAGGGCCCTTTGGTTTACTCAGGAGAAGGTGTTGGGGAACAATGTAGTTAGTTGGCCTCATATTTTTGTCAACATATCCTACAGAAAACACAGAGAACATTCATTTCTAATCCCTATGTGCCGTCCTCACGTCTGAAGCTAAGGGAGTTAAAGATTGAACTCAGGAGTAGGCTTAGGAAAGCTTTTGGCCATGCTGAAAACTCAAGTTCACCACACTCTCAAATCTGATTTTTTGGGGGTATGAAGAGGTTGAGACAGGGCCTGATTCTGTAGCCCTAGGCCATCAAGGAACTCACTCTGTAGACCAGACTGGCCTCTAACTTGAGGCCATTCTTCTGCTTCTGCCTTTCAAGTCCTGGGATTACAGGCATCTACCACCACTCAGCTCTAAATCTGAATTCTTTGTGGAAAATCTTTGCAAAGTCACACCTGACTAGACGCATGGCTAAACAAGGACATCCTATGTGGAGTGATTGCCATGTAATCTCCCTGGAGTGGTCTCCATTTCAAATAAAGTCCTCTTCTCAAATGTTCACTGCTCACTATCACACTGCATATGTAAGAATTTAGTTGAGAAGTGTAACACCTCTGTCCACAGAGCATCCAGAACATTATGCACTGAACAAAGGCCAGGCCTAACAATTCCGGGCTGGAATGTGTTTGCTTCAACACTTTGCAGTAAAATGAGATTCATTAAGGAGAAAGGAGAGGCACTCCTGGCTTTCATCACTGAACACAATGTCCTAGACTAGGACTCATCTCATAACGTATCGGCTTGAGGAATCTTGATTCACCATCTCTGCTTTCCTCCATCTCCCACTACCACGGCTAGCTGCCAATCCTGTTAACATTGTAACAGGATGTGAATACCGACCAAGAGGCTCAGGACTCCATGAACCGCGTTTGTAGCACTGTGTTCTTCTTAGGAATTCGCCTTGGCAACATCCTTGCGTTCTATTAGACTTGGGCTGACAGAGGCCATTCTGAAATGATATAATTCTGGTAAATGCTTAAAATATCTACAGTTAAGGAGCTTGTCTGGATTTAAAAAGGATATGAAAATATTTTATTAGTGGAAGATGCTGCTTTACAATTTATAGTCTTTATAGGCTGGGTTAGGCGTGTTCTCATCAAATAATGCTCTGGCAGCGACAATTTATCTACCCATTATATTTGCTTTAAAGCAATTCATTCAGCACTAAACTCCATACCGAGTGCCAGTTCTGTGGTCAGCACCAAGGTTACCATGATGTTCAAAGAGATGCCCCAGACTTTAGTTAACTTCCTGAGTGTACAGTTGACATCACAGGTTGGCTTCCATCAAAACCACATGGAAATTTCTTCAAACTACTCTTTATACTGCAGCGATGTAAACAAAGTATTTCCTGGCATAACCCAGAGGCCTGTTTGCAGATTCAGAGAACATGGGTAAATATAAGGATTATCCAGGAAGAGAACAGATAGGGAAATGGCTATAGGAAAAAAAAGTGTTACTAAACCTTCTGTATTTTGAAGACAGAACTGAGAACAACTGCCCACACTGACAAATTAGGTGGTGTGTTATGAGGTAACCAGTCTCTAGCAGATCAGAGGGTCCCACACTAACCTGGATAATACAAGCAGATGGCTGCTACAGGCCAGTATGATGAAAGGCAGAGGATCTAAATAAAACCCAGGCTTAACAATGAAAGAGATATCTCGATAGACGGATGCATTATGGGGTTAGGGAGAAACCTAGCGCTAGGGAAATTCCCAGGAACCCACGAGGATGACCCCAGCTAAGACTCTTAACAATAGTGGAGAGGGTGCCTGAACTGGCCTTCTCCAGTAATCAGACTACCCTAATTGTCATCATAGAACCTTCATCCAGTAACTGATGAAACAGATGCAGAGATCCACAGCTAAGCACCGGGTGTAGCTCCAGGAGGCCAGTCAAAGAGAGGGAGGAGGGTTTACATGAGCAAGGGGGTTCAAGATCATGACAGAGAAACCCACAGAGACAGCTGACCCAAGCTCAGGGGTGGGGGTGGGGGGCTCACAGACTCTAGACCAACAGCTGGGGAGCCTACATGGCACCAAACTAGGCCCTCTACATGTGGGTGATAGTTGTGTGGCTTGGTCTGTTTGTGGGGTCCCTGGCAGTGGGACCAGGATTTATCCCTGGTGCATGAGCTGGCTTTTTGGAGCCCAATCCCTATGGTGTGATGCCTTGCTCAGCCTTGAATCAGCTGGGAGGGGCTTGCTCCTACCTCAACTTGATGTGTCAGGTTTCTTTGACTCCCTCTGGGAGGCCTTACCCTTTCTGGGGAGTAGATGGGACTTAGGATGGGGGAGGAGTAGGAGGAAGGGAGGGAGGGGGAACTGTGGTTGGTATGTAAAATGAATAATAATAAAAAAAAAACCCAGGCTCATAGAATTCATGGGTTAGCCTCTTGATGTGGTCATTCTGCTGGAAGAAGATTGGCTGGGCAGGGACAGGATAACCACAAACACAAGTGGGTGGCTGGTGGCTCCCCTTCTGAGGATGATCAGGTGGGCCTCTAATAAGTTCCAAAGGGTAAAGGTCAGTGTTAAGACTGCTGAGGATAGTATGGGAAATTCTAGACAAAGATGACTCTTAGGTCACTGGAAAGGCAGTAAGTGCACAAGAGAGTTGAGGTGCGCATTTAAATCTTTTAAAAATATTTATGTGTATGGGTGTTTTGCTACATGTACATCTATACATCACATACATGCATCTGTTGGATGTCAGAAAAGGATGTCAGGTGCCCATGGAACTGGAGTTATAGACAGTTGTGGGTGCTGGGAATTAAACCTGGGTGTTCTAGAAGACCAACAAGTGCTCTTATCTGTTGGGCCATCTCTCTCGCCTGGAGATATGCATCGTTGATTCACTAGCATTGATCTTAACGGTATATTAACAACGGCTGAGCAAATTCAGACTAGCAGTCTTACCACATAGGTTCTATGGTTTATTTATTCTAGGTTTCTTTATTTTGACAGCCTTCCACACCTTATTGATTTAAAGTCTATGATGACTAGTCTGTGGTCACTGAGGAAGTTCTGGACTTGAAACTCAATACTGGCTTATAACACCCTGCTTGGAAAAAGGTTAAGAATGAAGGTGAATGCCGTAAAGCAAGGCCACTCACTGAAGGAGAGATCATTTGGGCCTATTGAAACACTGAAGACTGGAAAATCTATGCACAAAACAATATAACTTATTCATGGGTCTCTGATCTCGTGACACAATCAAGTGGTCCTGCAACTCACTTCACTGTTCTTGGTACAATATGCACAACTATACTTCATTTGTTCTTCTAGTGAATTATTTGAGGGCCTGTAGTATGCCAAAGACTGTTCAAGGAGACACCCAGGTTAATGAAGAACTTTATGTCCCAGTCATTGAGATACATGACCTGGGAAAGTGGTGCAATGCTGACCAGTCAGCAGGCGTTGGCCATTGTTTGGGAAGATGTGTTTGAATTCTGTAGGTACTCTTGTTAGTTACTTTTCTATTGCTGTGGTAACACAATGACCAAGGCAACTTATACAAGAAAGCATTCGACTGGGCGGTGGTTCCAGAAGGGTAGAGTCCATGATGGTGGTGCGAAGGCATGGTAGCAGGAAAACTTGAGCTCACATCTTGATCCACAAGTAGGAGGGAGAGAGTATACTGGTAATGGTGGGAGTCTTTTGAAACCTTAAGCTTGCCACCCCCACCCCCCAAACACCTCCTTCAACAAGGCCACACCTAGTCCTACCCACAAAGTTCCACTAACTGGGGGCCAAGTATCCAAACATACTAGCCTTTGGGGGGCCATTCTCATCTAAACCACCCAAGTGTTGCATGGTAGAAAGATGCATGGAATCTGGAACAGGGTCAGGAAGCAAAGGGCACTGAGGGCTGTGGGAGCAGTCCTCAATCCACATCATGGCATTTCAGTATTTTAAACATCCAGTGAGGATGAATGAGCTGGTAGTGTATCATGGAGAAACATTAGATGGTATATGACTGAAGTGTGAATACAGTGACTTGTGTCAGGGACAGTGAAAGAAATTACTGAGGTTTCAGAATGGAACCTTTTTAGGGGGCTGCAATGAGAGAAGAGGTAGATGGTGAGGACAATTCCTTCACAATTTCTAAGTAACAGATTTTGTTTTTACAAAATTCTGTGAACATGGAACACTCATAATCCTAAATACTTGGAATGAACAATGGATCTCAAGGTCCTGAGGTAAATGATGAAGACATGAAAACAACAGATGCTTAATCAGAGGACACGATGGTAGCACCTGAGCTTAGTGATGCCTGCATATTAATGGCCTGCCTCTGACTTAGCAGGAGCAGAGACGGCAGGTCTCTTCAGAGCAGCGGGTTGGATTTACACTCGCCTGGCCTTCCAGCAATGAAGAGTGCACGTTTCCTCACAGCTGTATTTCTAAAGACAAACAACTTGTTGGCTATAATCAAATTGGCTTGTGGCTATTCGCTTCTCATTGTGAAGCACTTTGTGTCCAATAAAAATCATCTTTTATGTAATAATTTTTTGAGAAGTGACTTTCAAGGGAAACTTTCTTTAAAAAGGAGTATGTTCAGGAGCTATAAGCAAACTGTAGGGAAAAGTCATACCTAGTGGCTTTAGTATCATGATTAGCTAGAAGACTCTGCAAATCCTGTCTCTATGCATATAAGGATTCTAATGGATGTTGCTCAGAGGCTGAACAGTACCTTTTCCCAAAGGTCTGCTGAGTCCATAATTCGAGGTTTCTCCATGTGAGATTTACTGGAGAGGTGCTCTGTGACCTTAAACTCTCTTACAGGGGTCCCTGCTCTAAGCTCAACACCCAGTGTTGTGAGGAGGAAAATGCAGAAACTCGCCAAGTCAAAAAGTATTTACTGAGTATCCACTGTGCACTAGCACTTGTCTTGGGCCCTGGCATACAGCACAGAATGAGCTCTGTGAAGTTCCTGCTCTAACGGGCCTGGTACTCGCTGGGAGGTGGGGAGGTGTGGTGATAATTTGTTTGTACTCTTACCACATAAAGATGGCCTGAAGACCAGAGGACAGAGTGAGCCACTAGATTAAATGTAGATAGAGGTCAGGCAGTGGTAGCACACACCTTTAATCCTAGCACTCGGTAGGCAGAGGCAGAGATCCGTCTAGATTTCTGTGAGTTCGAGGCCACACTGGGTTACATGAGATTAATCCAGTCTAAAAGAGAAACAGCCAGGCAGTGGTGACACACACCTTTAATTACAGCACTTGGGATCACACATCTTTAATCCCAGCACTAGGACGGTTGAGACAGGAAGTGGTATGGCTGGGCAGAGAAATGAATGTAAGAAGGGAGAAGACAGAACTCGCCTGTCAGGCTGAGGAGTTGGTGAGGTAAGAGGCAGTGGCTGTGGCTGCTCTGCTTCTCTGATCTTTCAGCTTTCACCCTGACATCTGGCTCCGGGTTTTTATTAAGACCAATTAGGATTCGTGCAACAGAGAGGGTCTGTGGGATTTGGAGTCAAACATCCCTGGGTTTATATATTGGTACCACAAGCTTAAGAACACCCTACCCCCATTTTTGTCTTTTAAGCCTCTGTTCTTTATTTAGAAAGTGGAACTAACAAGAGATGCAGGATTAAAATGATTCAAATATCTAGCACAGGGTAGGGATGCAATTATTTGATTACAGATATCTTTCAGCTGGTTCTCAAGGGACTGACTCTTATTAAGCTTCCCTCACCAGAAAGAAATATGAGAAGTATACCACCACCCCCACCTTTATAAGCTCAAGGGACTGCATGAGCTATGCCAGGCATGATAAACACAGCTCCCCATAGAGCTGGTTGATGGGTTGGCCAGCTCCTGATTTCCTCCTTTCACTGGGCTTTTCCTCCATTGCAGGCCTGCAGGATTCTGGCTTTAAAGGCCCACTGGATTATTTTAAACAGTAAACTAGGCACATTGCTTTTTTTGTAAGGGCCCTAAGATAAGAGTGTCTTTTAAGATTATGAAATGATTGAAAACAAAGAGAAATAATATTTTTATAGTTGTAGATGATTTGCTGTTAAATTCTGGTCCCCATAAGTAAGGTCTCATTGGTATACAAGTCACTATTTATGATTAGACTATGGTTGCCTTGCGGTACAGGAGCATGGTTGGGCCACCATGAGAAAACTATTTGGTTTACCACACTAAAGTATTTACTTTCTGGCCGGTTATCCAGTTTGGCAATTGCTGATTTAAAATGTAACTTTTTTCTTGAAGATATACCAAGTACGCCATTTTCTGAATTGGTAATGCAAGGTACTTTCAAGTGAAAAGGACCAGCTGTTATTTGGTGGATGCAGAGAGATACATTAATCTCGGCCATCAGAATATCTAAGTTAGACCACACAGAGAGTCTTAGAAGTATCACTCATTCCATCCTCACAGCAGTTCTATACGCTTTTGCACGAGAGGACTGAAACCCAGACGCTGGGAAACATTTGAAGAGACAGCGCTAAAAGAAGGCTGCACGGCAGTTTGCTTCCATCGACTGCAGACTAGTACCACCTCATGGGCTGAGAACCTGGGACCCTTATCGTTTAAGTGAGATTTAAATATAGGTAGGCTTATTCTATTACACGTTAACTATGGTTACTTTGCTAGGTTTTTATTTTTTTACACTGTATGTGTGTGTCGGGGGAGGTGGGGGTGGATGTGTGTGCATAGGGTGGGGCGGTGGGTGTGGGTACATCAGAGCCATGGCACATTTATGGAGGTCAGAGGACAACTTGTGAGAGTCAGTGCTCATCTTGTATCATGTGGGATCAGGGGATTGCACCTTTACCTACTGAACCATATCACTTCATGGATAGTTGTTTTTTTTTCAATCACTTCTCTAATATTTTTAACATTTTCTTCTGTGACACAATATATTTACAAAGGCTAGCATTCTCTAAAAGATGACTACCATTATTCATTACTACTCCATAGAAGACATGTCACTAAAATGTGTTTTACTAACACATAGCACATATTCAAAGTCAACCTTCAGAGGAAGGGAGTGGGGGCTTTAAGAATTCTGAAGGTAGTTAAATAATGCTTCCTAGACTCCCCAAAGGCCCACCAATCAACTCTAGGCCATCAGTTGATAAAACTGGGGAGATTAGGCTCCCACTGAACAGCCTGCCTTGTGGTCAGGGAAAGGAGCAGGCTGTTCTTGATGTTTGAATAAAGTGTTAACAATCTGACTCCAATGGTCAGGTTTATTTTTAATTTAAATATTTTTTTTCAAAAGATTTTTTATTTTTAACTGTGTGTCTGTGCATAGGTATGTACACTTGAGGGCAAGTGCCCACAGAGATGAGGCATCAGATCTGTCTGGAGCTTTACTTACAGGTGGTTGGATGCTGGGAGCCAAATCTCTCCAGCCTAAAAGATCAGTTTTTTATAGCTTATGGACAGGACAATGCTGCCTATATACAAAGCATGGGTCCTACAGTAAAAATGCCTGAACATATGAAAAGGAAACTCCTCATGCATAATCAGGATCGGCAACAGTTGGATGTAGCT
>CABHPP010071092.1:7265-17724 GCA_902168425.1 Peromyscus attwateri | reverse complement strand
TGGTCCCGGGGGGCCGGCGGCCCACGCCCTCACCTCTGGGCCCGGCTCCCTCCGCCGCCTCCGCCAGGGCCCCCGACGCGGCCGCCGCCCACTTTCGGTTTCCCCCGCACTGCCGGAGCCGCGGCTTGGGAATCACCTAAAGCCCCGCCCTCTAGGCCACGCCCCACCACACCACGCCCCGCCCCTCGGCCGCCGGGCTCGGCTCAGCTCTACGCAGGCGCAGGCGCTCAGGTCACCGCCGCCCACTCCGGGGTCCGCGGGTGAGAAGGGAAACCGACGCCGCCTAGCGGTTCCTGCGCGTGCGCACGCCGGGCTGGTGCTCGGGCTGTGGGCTTCACACTCCTTCCACAAAGTTCATTCTCTTCAGCATCTCAATAGTTTCTTTTCATTGTCGTCGACAGTCCATCTCCAGCTGTCTTCTCAGTCCCTCTTTGGAAGAGGGTGACCACACTAAAATGCCAGCCTCCTTGTATCCTTCTTTTCTGCTTTGTCACATCTCCTTGCACCTGGATAGCTGCACCGCTTTCATCCACTGCCCTAAAACTAAAGCTGTCTGAGGACAGGGATCTTAGGATACTGCCCAGTATGTAATAAGCATGAAATACATACTTGTCAAATTCGTTCATTCATTCTAACAGTGTGGAATATCTGCTGTTTATGCACCCCTTCACAGTAATTCCACTAACATTTAATGCCTGGTTTGCCTTGAACCCACCACAAACACTTTGCAACGTTCTGTGTGCTCTTGCTGAGCGCTTGGGGCTTTCTCAACCAGCGTTTTTTACAGTTTGAAGTATACTTGCCATACGATAAGCTGCACAATTCAAATGTACATTTGGTATATTGTGTATGCATACAACAAAGACACCATCACAGAAATTAACATAACAAACATAACCACACCTTCAAAAGTTCTCCCTCTTTCTATACTATTTACCTCATGTCCCATTTCTTAGTCCTGTAACTGCTCTATTACTTTTACTATAGATCTGCTTGCTTTTTCTGGGGTTGTGTATAAATGTAATTATTCCATATATGTTGTGGAATATTATTTTAAGATGTGTTACATTTATGCTGTGGAACATTTGCTTTAATGATGCAAAGGTGTGTTGCATTCCTTTATGTTGCATTTGTTTAACTCTGTGAAAACACCTGATGGTCTAATAAAGAACTGAATGTCCAATAGCAAGGCAGGAGAAAGGATAGGTGGGGTTGGCAGGCAGAGAGAATAAATAGGAGGAGAACATTAGAGGAAGGAAGAGCAAGAAGAGAGATCAAGGAGTGAGAAAAGAAGGGGCCAGCCACACAGCCACAAAGCCACACAGCCAGCCACAGAGTAAGAGTGAGAGTAAGATTTACAGAAGTAAGAAAAGGAAAAAGCCCCGAGGCAAAAGTTAGACAGGATAATTTAAGTTAAGAAAAGCTGGCAAGAAACAAGTCAAGCTAAGGCCGGGCATTTATAAGTAAAAATAAGCCTCTATGTGTGTATTTATTTGGGAGCTGGTGGCGGGCCCCCAAAGAACAAAGAGCCAAAAGAGTAAGAAAACAACATATATGTATTGTATTGTCTTTGGGGGGAAGGATCTGGCTTTCTTCACTCAGTAGAATTCTATTGAGATTCATCTGTGTTGTTGCATATACTAGTAGTTTATATCCTTTGCTCACTGAGTTTCCATTGTGTGGATGGCATGTCCACCCCCAGGTATTGACCCGAGACAAAGGAAAGAGTTTATCTGTCACAGACCTGTACAAGGATGTTGAAATCAGCTTTGCTTGCAATACCTAAAATTAGAAATAGCATAAATATTCTTCAGTGGGTGAGTGGATAATTAACTGTTATGGACTCAATACCTGCTGTCAAATAGCAAAAGTGTGGGGGGGACCTATAAGCCTTGTGCTTAAGGAGCTTTCCATTCACTGAGAAGCTGCAGTAGGCCCTGAATAGCCTGGAAGGGGATCGTGAAAAGCCGGATATCCTGTGCTCAGGAGGTTCTGTCCTAAGGCTTTGACCAGAGATATTCTTTGAACGCGGTTCCCTTTCATAGTCTCACATCTGGTCCCTGCCTAACTCTGCCTGCCGAAGTGTCTCTCCCTGAAACTGAATTCTCTACATCGCCTTTGTTCTATTTCAGTTTGTTTCATATAGCTCTCTCCCTGCCCTCTTCCCTGCTCCCAAGGCTGTCACTCTAGGGATTCAGAGACCTCATGCTTTCTCCCTGATCTATCCCCTAATCTACTCCAAACATGGCAGTGGCTTTCACAGACCTAGATTATAGCCAGCTCCCTATTTGGACTCTGCAATACTTATGACATGCTCTGGCTCCACGTTTAGATGGGGGTGGGGGGTAAAAGCAGGATCTATGGACTGAGAGGATGCCAGTGGTGACAGGAAGTTAGACAACACTGAGTTTAATACATAAAATGATGTGCATGGACCCTAAGTCTGAGATCCTTTATGCCTGTAAAGGTGCTCACTGTTTGCAGAATCCTATGTACAAAGAAGTCATGTGATGCCGGGCAGTGGTGGCGTACGCCTTTAATCCCAGCACTAGGGAGGCAGAGGCAGGCAGATCTCTGAGTTCGAGGCCAGCCTGGTCTACAAAGCGAGTTCCAGGAAAGGCACAAAGCTACACAGAGAAACCCTGTCTCGAAAAACAAAAAACAAAACAAAACAAAAAGAAGAAGTCATGTTCTGTAGCTAGTTTTCTGTAACCAGCTTTATTTATGAATAGTTGCCACAAGCAAATATTTTCAAGCGTGCAGTTTGATGAGTTTTAACAAATGTATCCAACTGTGCAGCCAGCATCACCATCAAGATGCAGAACTGGTTTTATCATTCCCCAAAGGTCCCCTGTGCTCTCTACTTACTTTGTTCCCTCCCTCTACTCCCTGCTCCTGGCGGCTGCTGATGGCATTTGTCACCACAGAGTTGCTTCCTCTAGAGCACCATACGCATGGGATCATACGATGCGTAGCCTTTTGTGTCTGGTTTTCCACTTAGTGTAACTCTCTTGTGAATCATCCCTGTTGTACTTATCAATAGTCAACATGGTGGCTGTGTTTTATGTCACTATACGGATATGTCACAACCAGTTTATTTAGTCACATACAATGTAGATTTTTGTGGTTTCTAGTCTGGGGCTGTTCTGAATCAAGCTTCTATAAATAACCACTGTGTAGTCAATTTTTTTTTCACATACATACCTGGGAGTAGAATTAATGTCAGGATGTAGGATAAATGTACACTTAATCACATATATTTACATATATGAATATATATTTATATGCACACTTAATTATATAATGTATAACTATATCATATATATAATTATATATAAATGTCAAAGTGCATTCTTAAGTGGCCACATCCACTCATTCCCAATATTCAGCATCATCAATCTTTTTTTTTTTTTTTAAAGATTTATTTTGTACAGTGTTCTGTCTGCATGTATGCCTGCACGCCAGAAGAGGGCACCAGATCTCATTGTAGATGTTGTGAGCCACCATGTGGGTGCTGGGAATTGAACTCAGGACCTCTGGAAGAGCAGCCAATCCTCTTAAACTCTGAGCCATCTCTCCAACCCATCATCAGTCTTTTTTATTGGAGCATTACACTGGATGGATAGAATATTGAGACTATATACTGAGGGATGTAGCACTGAGGCTTTAATGACATAGAACATCTTTTCATGTAGACACTGGCCTTTGTATATGTTCTCAGACAAAGTGTCTATTCTGTAGATTTAACTAAGATGCATCAGAAAGTGTTTAAGTAGCTGAATTTTAGCAAGGAAGTTATGTGATTTTGTTTTGTTGCTTGTTTTATAGCTGGAATTCAGGATAATTGAAACTTTTTTTTGAGATAGGGGCTTGTCATGTGGCTGAGGCTGGCCTAAAGCTGTCTTCTTGCCTCAGATTCCCAAGTGCTGGAATCACAGACATGTGCTACCATGTCCAGCTTAGACTGGCTGCTCTTTAGACTCAGGGTTGTTATCCTTTTGTGGAACAGTATGTCAGAACGTGTGAAAGCAACATATAGACACAAGATTTTACAGAGTCAAGTCCCACTGTGAATACACATTGAAAACTACCTTAGGGGAAATCTAGAGCCAAAGAGCAGTGTTTCAATATAGATAGAACGCCGTTCAAAGGTATTCTCCCTCAGGAAAAGGCCAACCTCATCTTTGGTCACTGAGAGCAGAGGCGGGGAGCAGATGGGTGGATCTGCCATTCAGGAGAAGAACACACACATTTCTCATCTCCAAGGCTGCAGAGAGGTCCTTAGAGCCCTGCTCAAGTGGCTTTTGCGAGAGGCAGCCTCCTGGTAGATCGTGTGTGCCTTCAGAGGCTTCACCAGAGAGACTTTATAGTGAAAAGGAAGTGCAAAGCAAGGCCTAAGTACAAGAGAGGAAGATGACCCCACTGCCACCTTATCCTGAGCTGAGAAAGACAAAGATATAAAACCTCCACCAGGCTGGGCCTGGTGTCACACACCTTTAAACCCAGCACTCAGGAGGCAGAGGCAGGCAGAGCTCCGTGAGTTCGTAGGCCAGCATAATCTATATAGTAAGTTCCAGGATAGCCAGGGGCTACATAGAGATGCCCTGCCTTAAAACAAACAAACAAAAAAAAAGTAAAAACAAACACATCTCTCCACCAAAAGTCCTTCATGCATTTTGTTCATCAGGGCAACCTGCTTTTGTGGATAGAGCCATAGTGGAGGCACAGGACATCTGTCTGAGGCAGGAGGATCCAGGGCTCTTGGTGGGGCACTCCACGCCCCTCCCTTTATAATAGTTCAGCAAGCCCAGTGAGGGCCTTGTTTCCAGCATGTATCTATAGCTTTTACCTGCTCACCTGTACAACCCAAGAACCACACACTCTTCATCCTCCCTGTCAGAGCCACTGGGGAGCACTGCAACCCCCCCACTTCCAAATCTCAAGTGGCATTTGAGAGACCTCAAGTGCTGCCATCTCGTCTTCTACCCAGATATATCTGTTGCTTCTTTATATTGTCTCCCCAAAAGAAACTGCAAAGGCAAAGTACTGTAGAGCTCTGCTTTCTATCACTTTCTGATCCGTCAGTGAGCCGCAGGGACTTGCTTGTGACATAACTGGGTGTCCCGGGCGGTAGCCCTCAGAAAACCTCCCTCACAGCCCCCACCTAAAAACAACGGTTCTCTTAGCTGAGCTTCAAGCTGGTGCTTTGTTCCACGGGTGTGGTCTCCCGGAAAAGCAGCGGGGGACCCAGCATTTCACCTCCCTGCTGCGCAGCTGAACCGAGCCTTCCTTCTCCTGGCTGCACAGCTGCCAGTGACTTCAGCAGCATTCCTGCCTGCCACTCAGCCACATGCTGACTTGTTTCTGCATCCAGGTGGAGCCCAGCTTCTTGGCTATTAGTTCCTTACACAAGGTCAGGAAAACCAGATCCACCACAAAAGGGATCTCTGGATAGTTCTGTTTTTTGATTAATCATTAATGGCATCATCACTTCCTCTTCAGTTACATGAACAAATAGAAATTTCTAGACACTGATTGTTTTTAACTGAGTAAGGAAAAAAAAAGGGCAAAAACAAAACACAACACAAAAGGGAGGGATTGCCAGAGCCCCGATGAAATTCAGGCCCTGGTGGAGCTCAGGGCATGCTGATCAAGCAAAACCCCCTAAGCTTCCCACAAAGGCTTCCAAGGTGAGTCAGCTGAAAGGCCCTAATCCCCAGCGGGGTGATCAGGGAAGCGTCTGAGGCCCCAGAGCCACCAACAGTGCGACAGAGGGGATAATGAAAGCTTTAACACCATATTGTGTGGAGAACCAATAGGGTAGAGCCTGTGCTCAGGGACCATCTTCACCCGCTTCCCTGTGAGTAGCAGGTCATTCATACAGCTCAGCCTTAGACGTGGCCCGCGATACAGATGGTGACTGGGTAGAGATACCAAGCACTACCAGGTAGCTGAGAGGCCCAGCTGTTTGGTAGGGCATGAAGTTGTGGTAACTAGTACTTTAAACAAGGCAATCAGGCACCAAACTGAAATACCGGATAAACCTATTGGTACAAAAAGTATGCTGTAATAGTTGCTGGGAGAGAAGAAAGGGAAAGCAGTAACGAGAAACTGCATGGGAGCACGGGAGGCACTCAGCACCCCCTTGCAGACTCTGAAACGGAAGAGCAGTTAGGATTCACGAAATGTGTCCCCCAGGCAGAATCACAGCCCGTGACCCTCTCCACCGGCAAAGTCCAAGGTTACACTGAGCTGAATTCCAAAACCCTTTGGCTCCAGTTCCAGTTGGATCCCTTTCCATGACAGAGTTAATCCAGTAAGTAGCAGAAGAGCTTCTCTTAGGGCCATCCGGTCAATTCCTATTAATCAGTGGTCCACCAGGGGAGAAGCTCCCGCCCCCCAGGGCATTCTAGACTCTCAGGAGGGTACTTTTAGTTGTCACAATGACTAGGTAGTTAGTCTGGACCAGTACCTGGATGCCCCTTGTCTCACTAATCAGAGAAGTTTCCCTTGTTCCAAAGTGTGACTGTTTGGCCAGCTATTGGTGTAGACGACAAACCTCTTTTCTGTATAAACACGAATTACTTTCCCCATAATTTTACAATGAATTTTCTAGGTGATTTTTTTCCGGGGTCACGGGAGCTGTGAATTAAAACATTTGTCATAAAATGGAGGTTGGGAATTGTTTCCTGGACCCTGTAGATTTAAATCCTGCTAGAAATTCTCTAACAATCGGCCCCACCCAGAGACGAGGGAACAGACGTTCCCTTTTTCAGCTATGGACACGGGATGCACGAGCGTGTGGTTATTGGAATTCTCCATCACCCCACGACATCACAGGATGCCTTAATCGTCCTAGCGCTTAACCACTTGTGACTTTTAAAGAAGTCATTCCTTTTGAAGGACTCCGTAGAGTTGTTTTAGCCCGATATTTTAATCACTCAATTCTCCCTTCACTTCCTCTTTCATTTAAAGCTGGAGCCTTGCTCTCCGCAGCAGTTTCCTTAAAACAGGACGCTTTGTAATTTGCACTTACAACATTCTAACACCTGGAGCTGGGACAGGGCGTGGCCCAGAGGAATACTCAAGAGGATACTCCTGCCGGAAGCTGGCGGTTACTCAGCACGGACTTGACCGCTCCTCCTCCTACAGCGCATGCTCTAGAACTTGGACTCTCAACCTGCTTGTAAACATTACAGCTTGCTCCTTATAGAGCCGTTTGTGTGTATTCGAGGTGGGTCCAGGATCATGATGACTACATGCCCCAGCGCCTGGCACACACAGGCTGACAGCAAATATTTGCAATGAATGAATGAGCGAAGGGCTCAAGTCCAACGCTTTCTGTGGGGCTATGCCTCCTGTCTGTACTCCCAATGAGTGAAATAAAAGATTCCCCAGACAAAGGGCAGTACATTAAAAACATAAAAACAGCAAACCTTTATCTATTATCCAAACCTCCATGAAGAGCGATACACCTGTAAATTAGCAAAATTCTACCAAATCTGAGTACCAGTTGCAGACTGGCGATACCTCAGTCATTTAGGCTGCTATAACAAGGCACCACAGACTGAGTGGCTTACAAACAACAAAAATTTATTTCTCACGGTTCTGGAGGCTGAAAGCCCGAGATCCGGGTGCCAGCTTGGTCCGGTTCTGCTGAGGACCCTCCTCTGGGTTGCAGACTGCTGGCTCCTCATTGTATCTTCTGTGGGGTTCCCCTCTCCTCCTCACATACTGACAAGTGTGCCGAGAGCTCACTGAGGTCTCTTTTATAAAGGCACTGGTCCCATCTGTGAGACTCCACCCTCGTGACCTACATCATCTCCCAAAGGCCCCGCCTCCTAACACCATCACACTGAGGGTTGGGATTCCAATGTGTTGATTCTAGTGAAGAGACACACAGAGTCCATGAAAACGACAGTTGTTCAGAGCCTTGATCTTGATTCTGTCACTAGATAGCCATACCGTTTCTCCCTTTAGGTTTCTAAAAGTCTCCAGTGTGTCCTTCCTGCTTCTTCCCCAATTGCTTCCTTCCTGGGAAGCTACCAGGTACTCTGTCCCATCCACACTTAGAGATGGTTAGGTAGAGAACAGACAGTGTGACTTATCAGTGAGGAATGTGACTTTTTGCTGTCAACAAGTTCAACCAGAGAGCCGATCTGGCCTGTAGCCAACACCCTGACCAGTGCACAGGACACCTCTATAAGCAGCAGACCCCCATCCTGACCCCTGCCCCTGCCATGTGTCCATGTTTATGGGAAAGGCATCTCTGAATGTCATAGTTCCATTATCCAAACGCCCCCTCTCTAGAGCCAGTGTATTCTTTTCGTCCTAACTCAGAGGCTGGAGAGGAAAGCTATAACTCTCCCTTCGGGGAGGGAGCTCACTTGGTGTTTGGAGCATGCTGCCAGACCTTCCTAATGTTTTCTTTGGGCTCAAGGTCATGCTTTCTTCCTCCCAGCAAACTTGGATTAATCAGTTTGCTCGAGCATGGCACCCAGAGCACATCGTTTCCTTGTTAGGTAACTCTGTTAGGGATCTTTCCTTAGGGCCAAAGTAAAGCACAGGCCTCGGTGGTACTCAGTCATCCTCTCTCAATCCTGACCCCTTGTTGAGTCTGAAAAGGCCAAACTGAATTTCTTTGAGACTCTGAGACTTGTGGGTAATGGCTTTGGCATGCCACATGGACACTGTCACTACAAAGTGACTGATTTTATGATCTGTGTGCCATGTCCACACATCACTTGGCGCTAGTCAGGGCTGCAGTCCTGACAATATGAAAGCCAGACCTCTGGTAGTCAAAGTAATATCCTTGGACTTGGTCTTAGGAGTCCAAGAGTTCTCGGCAGGATGGTAAATGTTTGCATTTTCACTTAGATGAGTGTCTAAGTAAGTAAAAACATTTTGCATTTTCTCAAACCACATAATAAGAAAGTATTGATGGCAAGACTACAACTATTGCCCTGAAATAATAGCACTGCAGTTTTAGTAGGCTGGGCAGCATGTCTGGCTAGTTCCGTTGTATCCTAATGCTAGGATTACAACAGTCTCTCAGCATCAGTGTTTGTGATTATGAATAAAGAGAATATTTCCCCTTCACATTGATAATTACAGCTAAAGGCATATCCACTGAAAAATTCTAAAAAAATTAACCTACTAAATACCATAGACACCGCAAATGAGCAAATGATATGCTATAAGGGGATGATGCGGTAATTCATTGTAACAAAGATAGAATTTACACACACATACAAGTCACACACAGAGAGACACACACACTCATACACACACTCATACACACAGACATACACATGCGTGTATAGGCATATGTTTTGCTGTTTTTGAGACAAGGTCTCTCTACAAAGCCCTATCTGTCCTGGAATTCTCTATGTAAACCAGGCTGTCTTGGAACTCACAGAGATCCTCCTACCTCTGCCTCCCAAGTGCTGGGATTAAAGGTCTGAGAAACCACCACACTGGCAGGATTGCTGTGGATATCGCTCTGTATGCTGTGAATGTGTTGCTCTGATTGGTGAATAAATAAAGTGCTGATTGGCCAGTAGCCAGGCAAGAAGTATAGGCAGGACAAAGAGAGAGAATTCTGGGAACAGGAAGGCTGAGTCAGGAGTCGCCAGCCAAACACAGAGGAAGCAAGATGTGAAGGCAGAACTGGGAAAAGGTACCAAGCCATGTGGCTAAACATAAATAAGAATTATGGGTTAATATAAGATGTAAGATCTAGCTAGCAAGAAGCCTGAGCCATTAGGCCATTCAGTTTTAATTAATGTAAGTCTCTGTGTGTTTGTTTGGGTCTGAGTGGCTGCGGGCCCAGGCGGGACTGGAGAAAACTCCAGCTACACAGGATTAATTTTTTTTTAATTTAAAAAAATTTGATGAAGGGGCTGGAGAGATGGTTTGGCAGTTAAGAGCACTGACTACTCTTCCAAAGGACCTGGGTTCAATTCCCAGCACCCACTTGGCAGCTCACAACTGTCTGTAACTCCAAGACCACACAGACATGCATGCAGACAAAACACCATTGCACACAAAATAAAAATAAATTTTTAAAAAATTTATGAAGTTAAGCAGGGTGGCATATGCTTTTAATCTCAGCACTCAGGAGGCAGAGACAGGTGGATCTCTGTGAGTTTGAGGCCAGCTGGATCCTCATAGCAAATTCCAGGATAGCGAGATCTTGTCTCAAAAATTTTTATTACATTTTATTGTGTGTGTATTTATTTTTTGTGTAAGCACACACATGTTTGCCATAACATGCATGTGGAGATCAGAAAATAGCCTGTGGAAGTTGGTCTCTTCTTCCACCATGTAGGCCTGGGAATCCAACTTTGGTCTTCAGTACTTGGTGGCAAGTACCTTTTCCTGCTGGATCCTCCCACCAGCTCAAAGTCTGTATATGTTAATTTCCCTGGCTTTTTTGGTTTGGGTTTTTTTTTTTTTT
>CABHPP010071075.1:0-11762 GCA_902168425.1 Peromyscus attwateri | reverse complement strand
AAAGAAAGAAAGAAAGAAAGAAAGAAAGAAAGAAAGAAAGAAAGAAAGAAAGAAAGAAAGGGAAAGGAAAGAGGAAAGAGGAAAGAGGAAAGGAAAGGAAAGGAAAGGAAAGGAAAGGAAAGGAAAGGAAAGGAAAGGAAAGGAAAGGAAAGGAAAGGAAAGGAAAGGAAAGGAAAGGAAAGGAAAGGAAAGGAAAGGAAAGGGAAAGAAAATTCTGCTGCTCTGGAGCTCCCAGCTTTGTGGTACTGTGTTCTAGCAGCTGTGGGAAGCTAATGTAAGGGTTAGGCTGTGTATGTGCGGTGATGACAACTTTATTAATCCCCCCGCCATTCTGAGGCGGGCATCCTATCCACTCACTCTTGAGTTCTGATTTCTACCTGGAGAGGTAAATACTACAGGTTCAGAGAATGGGAGTTGGAGAGGTTAATTAGCTTTCATGTGATTGAACAGTAAGTGCAGAGCTGAAAAATCCCCGGCCCAGATTCCCTAAGACCTAGGAGGGTGCAGACTCAATATGAGCAGAGGTGTTGTGTTGTGTTTTTCTTCTTCTTCTTCTTCTTCTTCTTCTTCTTCTTCTTCTTCTTCTTTTTTACTTTGTCCTCTCTTCCTTCAAGAGTCGGGGGTCTTCTTAAGCTCCTCAACTGAGCTCAAGCCATCTTCCTGCCTCAGTACCTGAGTACATAGTCCTATGTGCAAGCCTATCCTAACACTTAGACTTCTCAATTGAGTTTGTTACTTTTAATTCATGAAGACCCAATTTTAGCAATACATGACTCATTCAATAGATAACTAATACCTGTCCATGATACTTAATAAAAGTAAAATTCCATAATATTTAATAAAAGTAAAAGCGTTTCCAGGTGTGATAGCACACACCTTTAATCCCAGCACTCAGGAGGCAGCAGAGGCGGGCAAATCTCTGTGAGTTCAAAGCCTGGTCAACATAGCAAGCTCCAGGACAGGTGAAACTATACAGAAAGACTTTGTCTCAAAAGCCCAAAATAATAGTAATATAAAATTAAAAAATAAAAGCATTAAAAATGTACCAAAATTTTGAAAATATAGCAAAGGACAATACAGATTGTCCATTCAAAAACATAATAAAGTACTGCTTGGCAGACCACTCAGGGATGGTTTAATTTTCTTGGTTCACAAAATTTTGGTCTTAGGATTTCTTTATACTATTAAAAATTAGCAAAGATCTTGCAGTCTTTTCAACAACATGGATATATTTATTGATATTGACCAATACCAGGAATGAAAACTAAAAAATAATCAAAATATAATTAAATTCATCTAAAGCAACAATGGAAACTAGTGTTCCATATTAACGTAAGTAACATGTTCTGAAAATACACATACACTGACCTGTACAGAACATCTAGGCAAGAAGAGGAGCATTACCTTATGCTTTTTGCAAATTTCTGAAATGTTGGGTTCAACAGAAGACAGCTAGCTTCTTGTGTATGCTTCTGGGCTCACCCCGGTGTGGCACACTCGTTTGGATGGAGTTTGTGAGGGAAATCCTCAGATACACAGTTTGGAAAGGGTGGACATTAATAATAGCCTTTCCAGAGAAGTATAGATCTTCTTTGATACTGCATCTAACTGGATGGACAAGTGGTAGCTTCTGAAACATTAGCATGGAATCTAACACTGTTCAGACTCAGAATAAACTTTACGATCTCTGTTACACTGTGGGCTGTTGAGTCATTTCACATTTCTGATGAATCTTTTACGACAGATAGATTGTTGTGCCATCATATTAGTGATCACTCGGGAAATATTCATTCATTTAGTTCTGCAGGTCCTCCCTATGTAAGCAACAGCTCACCGCACAATAACAGAGACAGTCACATTGTTTTTAGAACGTCTATATGACCCAGTCATAGACTCCACTTCTGGGTACCTACGCCAAATAATCAAAGTCAACGTACTATAGAGATACCTCCATGTCCACACTCATTGCCTACGCCCCTAGTTACAGAACCTGACCAGACTCCCATCAATACAGAAATGGTTAAAGACAATGTGATGTGGTGTGTGTGTGTGTGTGTGTGTGTGTGTGTGTGTGTGTGTGTGTCTGAGAGAGAGACAGAGACAGAGACAGAGAGACAGAGTCAGTGTGTCTGTGTGTCATACATGTATGTATAGATAGACCAACAGAGAGAGAGGGGAGGGAGGGAGGGAGGGAGGGAGGGAGGGAGGGAGAGAGAGAGAGAGAGAGAGAGAGAGAGAGAGAGAGAGAGAGTTGAGTTTTACTCATCTATACAGAAGAATAAAATGATTTTTTCCTTTGTGGGAAAATGGCTGGAACACAAAGATAAGCAATCTCAAGCTTTCCTCATATGTGGAAGCTGAGATGGGGGAAATTGGTTATGAAGTTAAAAGGGGGCCCACTAGGGATGTGGGAAGGGAAGGGAAATGGACAATGAGGTAAGAAAGTGTAATAGAAGGGTGTGTGTGATCAAAGTCTGTTATAGGCATGAATGGAAACGGCCCAATGAAACTCCCTTGGGATTAATACACACTAGCTTCAAATATCTAGCATTTACTATATGAATTAAGTTCAATTATTGAAAGATAAAAAATTCTTTTAGGAGGCAAAGATTCTCGCATTTGTAAATACTCCCATCAAGCTCAGGAAAGTGTTCCTATCTGGAGGCTGTCCAGGCTCAGTGACTGCAGAGGGTCCAGCCTTCTGCAGCTCAGAGAGACTGGGAACAAGATGCAGAGTCAGCAAGAAAACACACAGACTTCTTTTCTGAGGGATAAAGGCATCTTCTTTATTTTGTTATTCTTTCTATTGCTTGTTCTACTCTTCTTTCTCTGTTGTCTTCCACCCTGATGTTTCCCTTCTTTAGATTTCCTGGTGACTTCCTTCTCTACAGTCTCCTGATGTCTTTATTCTACCTCTTTCCTGCTGTTTTCCTTCTACTGTGTCTTTATTTTTTCCCTTACAGCTTATATACCCCAGCAGAATCCTTCAAGCAATATAAAAATTCAAGCATTCTATTTTTAAGTGAATGATTACAATGAATACAACTAAAAAACAACATGTCGTCCATATCCCTTACATGATTAAACATTTTACGTATTACAGGTGAAAAACAAATTATCCCCCAAGAACCCACATACAGTTAAACATTTATCTTTTAGACTTCTCATAGATCAGGAGCCTTTCAGCCATAACCATTTACATAGGCAGTAGTTTTTAGAATTGCCAGAAAAACAGCTTACTTGATCTACTTTTTGTATTTTAGAAGCCTGTCCAATTATCTTAACTAACCATCGAATTCTTTGGTTTTTTAGTTACATGAAGTTAATTGTTTAAAGCTTTGTTTTAGCTGTGATGCACACCGAAACCTGTGAACATATTTCCCAATATCAGTAAGAACTTGAGCTAACTCCTGGGACTCGATTGTTTTCCTTAATCATTAATCTAAACCACAGTCTATATGGCTCTTCATAGAAACTCATAAGTTGGGTTGGAGAGATAGCTTAGTGGTTAAGAGCACCAGCTGCTCTTCCAAAGGACCTGGGTTCAATTCCCAGCACCCACGTGGCAGTTCACAACTGTCTATAAATCCAGTTCCAGGGGATCTGGCACCCTCAGACAATACGTACAGGCAAAACCCCAGTGTACATAAAGAATAAGTAAATCTTAAAATAAAAAAAAGAAAAGAATCTCATAAGTCCTGGCTGTGTGATACATCCTTGTTCTCATTTTCTATCCTTTGCAGCTCCTGCTTTATCAGGGGCAGGGGCAACACTTTGAACAGTACAGCTTAAGAGGAAATCATCTTCATAATAGTCCACAGGTAAAAATGCCCAGTAGAATGGAATATTTCCGTGAGATAATCACACCACATTAAAGGCAGTGGAGGATCTTCCCACCACACCCATTCACACCATGCCAGATACCAGAGAAAAATGGCAGCGGCAAACATGTAAAGGCACAGCAGTAGCCAGAGACATTTTGGAGCCTAAGCCCTCAGGGTTGCCCATCCAAGATTCACCCATCGGTGCCTTGTATTCTGGTGGGCCAAACTCCTGAGTTCAAGTGCCACCTGCTGCTCCTCTGACACGGCCACCAGCAAGTGACAGATAACAGCTCCCAGGTTGTAATTTCCACTTGAGATTGCAGGTTTTGTTATTACAACAGATGCTGTCAGTAAGCTTCCTTGAAGTAATAGCTTCACTTCACATCCGAGGGGCTGTCTGCCAAATACTAGAGACTGGGTAACCACTGTGTGTCAGTCATTTTCTTAATGTACAACTACTGTTCCCTGAGAATGCTAGTCAGTGCAGCATGACTCACACCACACCACAGCCAGCCAGTGCAGCATGACTCACACCACACCACAGCTAGTCAGTGCAACCACGACTCACACCACACCACAGCCAGCCAGTGCAACCATGACTCACACCACACCACAGCCAGCCAGTGCAGCCATAGGTCACACCACACCACAGCTAGTCAGTGCAGCCATAAATCACACCACACCACAGCTAGTCAGTGCAGCCATGGCTCAAGCCAGATCACAGCTAGCCAAAAGTGCAGCCATAAGTCACACCACGCTACAGTGGCTCTTCTCCACAACTGCTCTGCTTACTGTGCAGCAGAAGGAGGTATTTTATGGCCTGGTGCTCTCCGTTTCATCATATTTTGAAATGCCACAAAGAGGTCAAAGGTCAGGTTTTAATGAAATTCATAGTTTATTCTTTTTCCTTTGGAGGCAAAAATCTTATTTTTGAGGAGATTGTTACTGCACATTTCAGAGAGAGAGATATATATATAAGAAAGAAAAATGCTCTCCTACCCTCATTTGAGGAGAAATTCATACATTTTAAAGCTTCATTAGGGACTCTCTTAAGTGACACAGGAATTGTTTTTGTGATGAGGACACAAGCTACCAGGCAGGCTGGCATCACTGATTTGTGCTGAGGTGACAATAGCTCCACTCTTGTATCCCTGTGCTGATTTTAACCTGGAAAAATAATAAGCTAAATGGGAAGAAAATAAGTCCTACTGTTGTGAAAACAAAGTTAAATAAAAATCTGGATGACTTCAAGCCATATCCGGTATCTCAAAAGAAGTAAGAGCAGCCTCAATTTCCTGTTACCATGTCTCCACTAAGACTCCTAGTGAAGAACTGTGGTGGGCTGAGATCATACTTGGGAAAAAGTGAGCATCCACCAGACACTGGCCCCACATCTCATGCTAACCTCGATTGGGAAAACAGAGGGGAAGAGCCCCCACCCCTGATCCCGGTTCCCACAGCACCCTCAGGCACACACAAGGTTTTCCCAGACAGAGTTTTCAGAAAACAGCTTCCTTCCTGTGGGGTTGTTTTTCTCTCTTCCCAATTAATTCCTCCTATCGTCTACCACTAGGCACACAAGCAGCGATCGTCTAGGGCAGCCATTCAGTGACTATTTATAACCCTTCAAGAATCCATTACTTTTTCATTTCAAGATGACTGATTTCTTTCAAAGCTAATTATGGAAGTTCATAGAAACAAAATTTCAAAAGGTGGTTTGGGAACAGAGTGACTTGATAAATAATTATTTTCTCTTGCCCTGAGCTCTTCAGGCATGTAGCAGCCTTTATCCCACAATCCTCATAGCTGATTAGTGGCTCTTCAGAATCATCAAGATTCAGAGCTGGGTAAGGCAGGGGGGTGGATGAGATCTGCATCAGGACACAAGGTTCCTGGCGTGTTAATCTAAAGTGTCCCACTGGGGCTGGCAGAATGGTGGAAGCAGAGCCCATAGTGATGTTTCAAAAGGATCTTTAAAAGAGTCGGAAATGAACCTAGGGAAGAGACTGTTCCAGGTCTGCTATCAGGTTGAAATTGATACAATTTCACCACAGTGAAAAATAGGTAAACACAATCAACCTCAGCAGCTGCCCGAGCCTCAAGAGTCACCCAGACGGCCTTCCCTGTGACCTTGAAGACTGAATCAAATCTATAGAAAGGATACAGAAAGTTCCCCCCAAAGAAAGCCATGTAACCAGTCTCTGCACAAATTATAATGTCCCCAGTTCACCCCTTAGCGAGTTTTCTTGTTTTAACTTTAAGCTGGGCTTGTTTTATAAGAAATTGGGAGTAAAATAGCAATTATTGGTATAAAGCTATGTCCACAATTTTCCACTTTTTTGAGGGATATGAGAATCACATAATAATAGCCATGAGATCAATAATGTAATGATTGAGAACAGGGCTCTTTCACTTCCTGTGTGACATTAGAAAAGTTGTTCCTAGTTTCTAAGCCTCAGTTTCCCCTTATAAGGTAGGGGTGGCCCTAGTCCCTCTCCCACAGGCTTGCTTTGGACAATAAATAAAACGAGGTCATACCAAGTACATACGCTGCATTCAGAGCATCTAAACCTATTATAGGAAGCATTATTTGGGGGGTTTCCTAAAGCAGGGCTTTCCCTCCTCTCTGTTACCAGGGAGGTAACATGAGTCTCAACTTAACCAATCAGGGAACCTGAACCTCAGAAGAGTGAGGCAGGATGGCCACCAGGGCAGGGAGCATCAGGAATGCAGGAAGGCTCGGGTACTCAGGGTCTGCTGAAGACAGGCCGGGGCGGGAGAACCAAGAGGTGCTTCCTAGAGCCTGGCTCCAACAAGCAACAGGGATCAGGTGTAGGACAGAGGCAAAGGCATGCAGAGAAGCATCCTCTGTGGTGGAGGTGCTCTCCCTGCAGCAGGAATCTGAGAAAATCCGTTCAGCCCTTAGCCCTTCGCTGAGTATTGAGCAGTGGTGGCTACTGTGGAGGAAGCAGAGTGTGTGGAAACCTGTAGGACTGATGGCATCAAAATCCCTAAATCACCTCAGTGACCCACCAGATTGGCCTTACGCTCCACATCGACAGGCTGACAGAAGACATGCGTCCATTCCTAGACATCAGCATCTTTCACTCCAGTCTCTGTCCCTTTACATATCATGGCCTGCCTTCAGCAACAACAGCAAAGTATACACAAAAAAAGCACACACACAACAGGTGTACCAGTTACTCTTATATTGCCGTGACCAAAATACCCGAGAGAAACACAGTTTCTGGCTGGTATAAACTGGCTCATAGTATCACAGGGCATCGCCCATCATGGTAGGGAAGGCAGGGTGGCAGGGAGGATTCCATCTGTGATGATGGAAGCATCGGGATTAGCTGTTCTCCTGGAGTCCACCAGGAAGCAGCAAGCGCAGGAGCAGCACCAGGAGGAAGATCACATCCCACTCCAGACCTCCATCTCCATCTCCACTGTCTGGTTTGGGTTGCCAGCTGCCTGTTGCAAGGATCGCTGTGATGACAATGACTGGAATCTTCAGAGCCACACTGGTTGGAATAAGAAGGCAAGTGACAAGGAAGGCCAGGGCACTCGAGGATGGATGGTGTCATTGGTATCGAGGACAGATGGTGTCCTCTTCTGTCCCTCCCGTCCACTGATTAAATATGCTTTCTTTGGTGCCCCCTCTTTGAGGTTCAGGGAAATTCACACACACACACACACACACACACACACACATACACATACATACACACACACAGAGAGAGAGAGAGAGAGAGAGAGAGAGAGAGAGAGAGAGAGAGAGAAGGCTAGGCAAAATGAGGATGGAGACAACAAATTAAGATAATGAATTTCTAAGAAACAAGAAAGATGCAAGCTCCAACCTGCCCATGTGGTTCTAACTCATCTTTGGGGGTCCCACATCACCCTCACTCTTCCTCTACTCCACATCCACCTCTTCTTCTCAGCATCAACCCACACTTCCATGTCATTCACGCTCCCTTAATGGATGGAGAATGGATCAGCATAGTCAAGCAAAAGGAAGGTTCTGGGTTCTTTTAAAAGATTGGATTTTTCAGCCATCGACTTGTTAACAGTTTCAAATGCTACTTTCCAAACTTCACTTACCCATGCTGTGGGGTGGATTTTTGTTTCAGGCCAATTTTTTCATCTTAGTTCATATCAATTCCCAGAGTGTCTTTCTCAACCAGTCTCAGGCAGCCATTTGACAACCCTCTTATTGAGACTTGGTAGGAAAAAAAAGGTAAGTTTGCAGTGATTGTATTTGTATGGTTTAGTACAATCAGAGGGTGAAGTGTTGGCTTTGGGGTCATAATCGAGAATGGACCCTGGCCCCCTGCATCCTCCTCACATGGCTTTAGTCACAGAATTCATTCTTCCAAATCTGTTTTCTCCTCAATAAAATGGGAGGATAATCTCTTTTTTTCCTTTGGTTTCTGTAAAAATCAAATAAGAGAATATATATAGACTATTTTCTCTAGTGGTTTTTAAGCATTTAATAACATACCAAATATATGTGTATATGTACACACACACACACACACACACACACACACACACACACACATACACATTGAGGAGCTGTGTGTGCCTTTCCCACTAGAGGCCATTATTTGGGGATACCGATTTGAGCCAGAAACCAGGATAACATACATGTTTAACACACAGTGAAAACCTAAATGGGTGAATGGATAGAGGGATGCACCGGCAGATGGTCTCCAGAACAGAAGGGCCAGTGAAGGGAAAAACGGACCTGGAGAGCATGACTTTGAAGCAGAAGGTGTGTCAAGGACACACCCGCAGAGAAATCGCTCAGAACTTCTGCAGCATTGGGTTCTGCCAGATTTTTGTCCTTGGTTACCCAGGGTTTGATCTTCAGGCACCATGCTTTATGGATTTCCTTCACAGGGTTTTATTCTTCAAACCCTTCCCATGAATACAGCGTCAGATGTTTACAGTAGCTTTGCAAGGCTAAAATCATGATTAGTGTCCTCATTTTGCAGACAGTGAGGATGAGAGTCAGGGAGGGCTCAACTCTGTCTGTCATGCAGCCTGATGTAATGGAGGGACTCGGGCCATGGGGAGAAGCTGCTTCTCTAAGCCGGCAAATTTACAGAGACTGTAATGTGGTCTTTTGAAACACCCATACTGCTTCTAGAAGAAAGGCTGGGAGTCTAACTCTGGGGTGTTTTTATCAGCCATCTTTTGGTGCAAAGAAAGGGGCATATATTGACTTTACAACCAGACGTCTGAGCTAGAATCACACAGCTCTGCCACTGGCCATCTTTGCCTGCAGGCAAGTTACTTAATCTCTGAGTTATAGTTTCACAATAATCATAAAACTGGGATAATGTCCCATTTCCACCCTTCAATGAGGTGACCCAGCAGTGTTTGGCACCTAGTCAGCATTCAGTCAACAAAAACCCCTCACTGCCTGTTTCCTCTTCAGAACAGGGAGAAACAGTAAGCCTAAATTTAAGAGCGTGGACTTCAGGGCCAGAGTGCCTGGATTTAAATTCCAGTTTTGCTGTTTATTGGTGGTGTGATCTTAGGCAAATTGCTTAGCTTCTCCACACACCAGTTTGCTCTTCTGTAAAATCTTGCAGATAATGAACTAAGGTATCTTCCTCACCCTGTTATTTTATGATAAAGGGAGTTAATGTGTGTAACACACTTAGGACACCTACCTGTCTATAGTGAGTTTTATTACTTTCGATAAACTTTCATTTAGGAAGAAATGACAGGAATAGTGCAGGAAGATAGACAGTGATGGCCTCATCCAGGTGAGACACAAATGTGGTTTTAACATTCCTCTCCCTCCTTACTGTTTAAGACTGTCCCGGCATTTGGCCACTCTTGAATTAAAAACAAATCAACTAACTAGAAAAATAAAGCATCTAAAGAGCCCTTGGGTCTGAGCTGCAGCCCGGTGGTGAAGTCCCACGACACACAGAGGCTGTTTAATCTGCTCAGTTCAGACAGGGCTGGGTGACACTGGCTGAGCTGAGTTCTGATGGGAAGATGAGCAGACAGACTTGAGAGTGCCCGTGGATGGGAGGTGGGGGGGCTCTCATCTGCTGGCCAAGCAGAGATCTGTTGGACAGACGTATGCACCTACACAGGAAAGCAGTGAACAGTAAGTTTGTGCTTCTCTCTCGGGGGTTTGGGTTGTTTTTATTTGGTGCAGTGAACAGTAGGTTTGTACTTCCATCTCGGGGGTTTGGGTTTTTTTTTTTTTTTTTTTTTTTTTTTTTTTGCTGCCTTGTTTTGTTTTTTTCCTGGTGCTGGGAGGTCCGTGCACATGCCAATCAAGTGCTCTACCACTGAGCTACATCCCCCGCAAGGTCCCATTACAGATTTCTGATATGCCTAATAATTTCTAAATTATTAAAGGGCATCTCTGAAGTCTCACCCCTTGAGTCTCCTGCCAATCATACTCAGAAGGACTAGTCTGGGATTTGGTTCAGAGCTGAGCACTCACAAAACCCAGAGGAGCAAAAAGTGATGACTCAGGAACTGGTCCCAGCTTGTCAAGTTCAGTGCTCACTGGAATGCAAGAGAAGATGATGTCAGTGAATATGGACAGAGAAATCAATGTAGCCTGAGCCGGATCAGCCCTTGTGTGCACGCTCCATTACTTCACTACCCCCGAGTTCTGTAGCCATCAAAATAAAGTGTTATGTTAGAAAAGTGGAAAAGTGGAGGATGGAACAGCAGCATTTATGGTCCTTCCAACCTCTGCTGTGAGATGCTCAGTCTACACGAACACATTCTCTAGAATTTTACAGGAAGAATTCCCAGTAAGAAAACACAGACAAAGTTGGGGTCTATCTGGTCTTACTGCATGCCACTCAATCAAAAAAAAAAAAAAAAAGCCGCCATCTGTGTCATTCTTATCCCCCTATCAGGTTTAATTCTCTCATAGTACTTATCACAGCTTAAGATGATTTATTCATTGTCACAGTTTGTCTTCCCCACATGAATATATGAACTCCGTGAAGCAAAGGACTTGATCCAAATTCTTCCCCAGCTTATCTCTCCCTCCTGTCATTTGCATTTGATAAATATTTGCTGAATAGATAAGTGAGTGAAGGTCCCCATAGCTCAGGGCAGCCCATGCATAAGAACAGCTCTGTGAGCACATCTAAAGAATCCAGGACCAGTAAAGAAAAAAATCCGAACAGCCTCGATGAGCCCAATGCTGGGCAGTTTCCGTCGTACGAAGCATATGTCATCTGATTCTGTTTCACACGCATTAAGTATTATTGTGTCAGCTTTACAGGTGAGACAAATCAAACCTCAGAGACATCCAATAATATGCTCCTGATCACGTGACTGGTAAATAGCAGAACTCAAGGAGCGAAGTTCAAGATTGGTATTTGGCCCATGCTTGAGGAATGTTTTAAAGGAAATAGCCTCCTTACCATTGAAAGTCTGGCTAACATGTGTGCCTGCCTCGCCTAAGATGGCATCCACTGTTATCTCTGCTCTAGAGAGGGTGTGGCCAGTGAGGAGTGCTTGGGCTGGAGGCCAGGCGGAGCTGCAGGAACCAGCTGTCTATGAGTCTGGACACATCCTAGCACCTCTCGTCCGCAACCTGTTTCTTCTCTCAAGCTCATGTCTGCTGCGCTGTGCGCTGTGAGCTCTAAAAAGGGGACCAGGGAGGACACAGTGGTGTAAGCTGGACGTTCCAGTAGATGCCTGGTCCCTTGGGCCCTGTCCTCCCTGTTTGGAAATCTGATCGTGAAGGGCCCTTAGCTTTCCCACTCACTTCATGTCCGTCTCATACTGGGGCCTTGGTTTCCCCAAATCAGGTCCTCCCTTCAGAACTGGATAGGGAGGATCGTTGCATGATTCGAGAAAACAGGACAAGCCACTGGGTCATAATATTTAAGTGTGGCCTGTGATTCTCTCTTGTTTAAAAAAAAAAAAAAAAAAAAA
>CABHPP010071071.1:0-11374 GCA_902168425.1 Peromyscus attwateri | reverse complement strand
TATTAAAAGTTGATTGTTTCTTTCACATGTGTTTGTACTGTAAGAATAAGAAGGCAGAGGGTTGGGTGAGTTCTGCCGAAGCCTCATCTTTCAGTTGTTTTGGGGAATGGGCTAGCCTATGCTTCAGAAGGCTCTGAGGAATATTCCAAGCTCTTTGAATGACAGAGATTTCCTCCCAGGCTAAGGAAGGAGGCTGATTCTAGGATCCTCCACAGCAGTTTTGTGGGGGATAGCCCCTTCCTTGGGCTATTTCAGCTCTACAGATTAAATAGTAAGCCAACACCTGGAAGAAACATCAGGCCCAGGTCTAGGGTAGAACACGTGGTTGATCCCAACATCTGAATGCACCCAATACCTCTTCTGAACTATCACCAGGGCTCAGGACTAGTGCTGTGGAGGGGCCAGCTGTGCCTACAGCCACCTCATCTCTTAAAACATGGTATAACTTTTGGGGAACGCAGGGTATGTTATCATGGAAATTGTCATATAGAAGAACTAATGGAGCTTGCTTCATGAGGTATCAGAAACGGGCAGCATCATGCCACTTAGGCTTCTTCATGGATGAACTCACTGCACACAAAGAACTCCAGAGGTGTTCTGAAAATGGCTGATCCCTGTCATATGTCCAGAAATGTATTCATACTTAAATATTATCTATGTTTACTCTGCTCCCCTTTTATTGCTTGAGAATTTCATACATGCATATAATGTGTTTTTATCTAATCCATCTCTCATCTCCTCCCCTATAATTCCTCCTCTATCTGTCTCATCACATATTCCCCCAACTCCATGTTTCCTCTTTTGTTTTTTAAACCCATGGGTTCCACTTAGTGCAGTCTATATGAGAATGTGTTTAGGATCATCTACTGGAATCCAGGACCCACAACCTTGAAGGAAACTGAGTCTCGATCTCCCAGAAGTCATCAATTGTCAACAGCAATTCAGCTAGTGGGACCACATCTTGCTTGCTCCAAGAGAGTCGGTCTGGACTGACAGACCTTATGCAACTTTTGTGCATGCTGTTTCCATTGTCGTAAGTTCATAGGTGCAACTGTCTTGTTGTGTCCAGAAAACACCATTTTGTTGCAGTCACTCCATTGCCTCTGGCTCTTAGGATCTTCTTGCGCCCTCTCTTTCAATGACCCCTGAGCTTTGGGAAGAGGGGTGTCCCCAATTTTTATCCCCAAATATTATCATGGTAACTAGGCAAGTTCCTAAAGTGAAAATTAACCCAGTGTGGAGGACTCTAGGGCATTTTCCTGGCAGGTATTCAGTGATTACACATGGGAAAATGCTTAAAGCCGGCAATTGTGTGTTGCCGACATGAAGAATTTCTGGGTGCCTTCCATCCCCGCCTTCTCTCTCTCCTCCCTCCTTGTGGAAGAAACACAATGCTTCCTGCTGATGCCACTCCATCAGTTAGAGACAAGGCAGTGCCCTCACCCTTGAAATAGGAAGAGGTTGACATAATTGTAGCTCTTAGTGAGGAAGTTTCCGAGCACTCGCGTTGGGTAGCCGCAGCGGATTTGATAGGCAGACAACCCAAAGTACACACACTTCACAAAGTACCAAAGCTGAGCCACCAGGTTCTGGCTGAATTTCCTAAAAGGCAAAATTATAGAAGGTAAAAGAATGGGTTACTTTTCTTGTACAGAAGGCAACAGTTTAGAACAGAAAACAAACTTCCCCTCTGCCAGTTAAGGACAATTCTAAAGAATTCTCTACCTAGTGGATTACTCCCAAATCAAAAGGTGGGGTAAGAAAATCTAACAATCAAAAAAGGAAAATAAACCTCTTAGTTCTGTGAATGGAGCATTACTATCATTTAGTTGATAATACTAAGATTACATTAAATTATTGTTAAGTGAATTAGTCAATTAACATTTACATACAACATATGTGATATAGGTTCTGTAGCTCAAATTAAAGCATACTCTTTAAGAAATGACATTTAACTTTAAAGGATTCATAATTTGGAATATGTAGCAGAAAGCATTCTGAGACTTTTTTAATGTATCAGATAATAAATGGGTAAATTCATCATTTGCCTTGTTCATCAAGTTTGGCTAATTGGTTTAAGGCATAGATATTATTAAATACTTATAGGAAACATTCATTCTATATTATAAGCTAACAAATAAGATTCCCAATATGCTTCCAGCTATAATATTTGTTCAGAATAGCTGCCTTACTCAATTGTGTGATCTGAGGTATGTTCTTCTACTCTGCATGGCAGGATACAGACTTTCCTGGACTGTTGGGTGGCTTTGGGATGACAGTTCCTTGTTTATTTAGATCCACTTTAGGAATTCTCCAGATTCCTTTTCCTTTTAACATATTCACATCCTCATAGTTTATTGTTATACAATATCATGATACTGAGCAGAAAGGGTCAGAGGCCAGATGCTCCAATGAGAGCTATAGTCACTCACTATTAGGGACACTTTGGATTTCCTCATTATATGTTTCATCTGAGACAATTTTCTTATGTCGTGCAGAAATAGTATTAGCCAGCCCAATCTATAGATTGTTCATATGACTTCAGTAAAGATGACTCTGAGGTTTGGTCAGAAAGATCAAACTTGCTATTTCCCAGGATGCTTGGGGATGTTTTAAGTCACAATTAAAGGAAGCATTTCTAAAGGAGACTCTGAATATAGCATTATTGGCTTGGGAACACGGATGCTCAAGCCAACGGCAGAGGGAGCTACACCATGCTGTATACATAAATTCTGACCTATTTCATAGTAGGTCATAACCTCAGCCCTGTTACATGACCTGGACGCTTCCACATCCATATTCTATGGACCGCTTTTTCTATAACCTGAGAGAATAGATGCCTTCTGTTTATAGTAATTCACTTTGTTTTTCTTTTATTGATTGAGTCATTCACACACTAAGCACTAACTTGGTTACAAGACTCATTTGCGGTGGAAGTGTGGGTTTCCAAGACCATATAGGAGAGAAGAAAGAACTCTGGGTGGGGGAGAGATGGGAGAAGTGGAAGAGAATTTGAGGTATTGGAGAACTCAACTTTTGGATCTATATCTGATTCTAGGTGTCAGGGGAAATTCAGTAGCCACCTTTAAGCCCTGGCCCTAGTAACCGTCAGGCTGCCTTATTCTTGAAATATAGTCTTGCTGTATAACCTAGGCTGGCCTCAAACTCATGATTGCTTCAGCCTCCTGAATGCTCCGATTACCGTGTACCCCAGCTTGCTTGGTAGAATCTACCCTTTATAGACTCACTCACCCCAACTCTCAGTCTATTTTAACCATTAGCAATAGTTGTCCTGACAGAAACAACATCATTTCATAATGGGTCTTCCTGGTCCCCTACATGTGCTCTTCAGGCCCCATTATCATCCTTGTGGCAGATACTATCTCTTTCCCCTCATCATCCCCCAATATGTCTTTGAACCAGCTGAATAACCCCCATTTCTTATCAGCTTCTCATGTGACATTGTCTCATGTCCTCTTCCCCTCTGAGTGGTGCACCTAAGACCAAACTCAGCTCCTCTCAACATCAGCTAGGTTGTAGAGACAAACACAACTCAAAGATCTTTGGTCTGCCCTGGATCTGAGACCGACCTTTCTCTTATTCTGAAATTTTTGTTTCTGCAAATGGGGATGAAATACAGTTCAAGCACTAAGGAGGACGAATCAACTCCTACTCTGCATTTGAATGGAGCCTTTCACTGTCCTGCTGGATCTCTGTAGGGGAGAACTTACCTCTCAGTCACACTGGGTAAGATGAAGAACATCCAGAAGTGAATCCCAAACACGAGAATGACCTGGAAGATGACCTTGCCTAGCACAGTCTTCCTGAGGTAGAGTGCACGGTCCACCACCATGGTTCCAAACTGAATGAGGACCATCACCAGGAATGGCCCGGGGACCTGGTCTTCTGACAGAGAAGAAGTGATATCTGCAGCTGCTGAGTGTTTCTGGGGAGGAAAGAATGGGCTAAGCTTGAGTGGCAGTTCCCAAGATGGAAATGGATGAGGGGATGAGGGGAAGTCAGTGGATGACGGGAGACCCTTGCCCCAACCTACCCCAAAAGCCCAGAAGCCAAAGACAATGATGATGAAGTCCACAGTGTCAGCCAGGAACATCAGCACATACACATCTGTTACAGCACTGTAGTCTGGGTGGATGAGGTCATAGAAGAATTGCCGAATGGGTACATATATTTGTAGAGTCCTGCAAGACAAGCCCACTTGTTTCAGAAGGGCAGGAGGGGAAAGTGACTGATACCACTCTAATTCCATTTCTGCTCCTCTTTCTGTACAGGTCCCACCTTCTTCTTTGAGCTAGGCTTAGGCAGAATCCCCTGGAGAGACCCCTGCTCAAGGAGTACAGATGAGCTTGTTGCCAAAGCAGGTATGACCCGGAGGGTGCTGTGACTCTTCCCTTACTGGAAGCGTAACAGAGTTGCATAAAGCCCTAAAAGCCATGTACTGGGTATATAGTTGTCTGGGCTTGGCTATTTACTCTATATGAGCCTGTGCCTCAGAATTCTCTATATTTTACCCTTGATTTATGTAAAATTTGGGGTGACACTATGGCTGAGGCCAGAGGAGGATAAAGTGAAGGAGCCCATGAGGGTGCTGAGACCTGGAGGTCCAGATATGAGCATCTACGTCTTCCGCCTTTTCTGATTTGGAGTCTTATGCCCATCATGGTGTCTCTGCTGCTTTTGGCTTTTGTTTACTTTCTCTGCAATTACCACTGTACCTACCTGTCTATGGCTTGTCCTTCAAGCCCCTACCACACCTTCACTGTGATTTGGTTCTGCATTTAAATGAAAGCCCCATTTAAGTGCTGCAGGCTCTCCAGGTCTGAGCCTATCTATAGTTAGGGCTGGCCCTTGCTTGGTTCACTTTACAATCCCAGCTCTGTTCTGTCTTTCTCCATGCTGGTGCTTGGACATTGCCTCTGTGAATCACCAACAAGTAGAGGGAGCTGTGAAGAAGGCTAGGGACCAACTGTAGGATACTGACTAAGTAGCCTGGCCCTATGCCACCCAGCTCCACCTCTGGAGGAAAGAGGGCATCATGGCTCCCATCCAGTGTGAACCTCATGCTCCACTCTGCCTGGCTGGGCTTTCAGAAGCAAAGCCTGAAAGCTTATAAAGTGAACCCTTGACTTAGGCACTTACTAACAGATGGCTCCTAAAGCAATGTAACCAGGCATCACTTTATCCCATCGTGACAGCTCTTCACCTCTGGTTTATAGGAAGCCATTGGCACCAGTTCCCCGGCTCAGTCAAAGTGCACAGTCCACACATTTCTACTCACTCACTTCTTTATGGTAAATGCCTTTGCCTTGATTAAATGCTCCTGAAGCTTCTCCATGTAAAGTTCTCTTTTGCTCTTCTGTTTAATGCTCAAAACACTGCTTCCTCTCTGGCTACTGTTTCGGGTGCTTGTGCTACCTAGAAAGAACAGGAAAAAGAAGAGAAATCACAGACTTAAAGGCTCCCAGTGGATCTGTCAACAGAAATCCATTTGGGCATAGGACTGGCTTTGCTGGCACTAGAGGATGCAAGGCACATGTGGCTTTAAGAGTGACTACTGAGTGTTTAGGAAGTGAACCTCTATGCTGTCATGAGGCTGGAATAGAAATGTGGGTTCATACCCAGTGGGTCTTCTCTGCATGGTTCAGGAAGAAACATGTAGGGGAATAATTTTACTTGTGTTCAGTAGTGCTCTAGGTCTTGGCTTTTCCAGATAGGGGTGTGTGACTCAGACTTATTTTCATATCCTAATTTCTCCAACTGCAAAACCAATATGACTTGGTCTCCCAGTATGTGCTTCAAAAGCAGGTTTTGAAGATAAATGCATGAGTCCTGAAGAAGCATCAGACACAAGCCCATGACTACCAAGGCCCAAGTACTTCCAAATAGCAACTTTCTGATCACACTCAGTGTTTAGTAAGATTAATAACCAGCTTAGGAAATAACCACACAGTTTTGTTAAAAGTCCCCAACTGAAGCGGATCCTTGTGGCACATGCTTATAATTATAGCTATCTGGGAGGTTGAAGTTGGAAGATTTGAAAGTTCAAGGCACACCTAAGCTACAGAGTTCAAAGCCAGCCAGTGGAATGAAGGGAGACATAACTCAGAATAAAAACTAGTAAAGCAGAAAGAGGTAGGGATAGAGCCCAGTGGTGGTGCACTTGCCTAGTATACAATGTGAGAGAGACTCTGGGTTCAGTCCCCAGTATCCCCCTCCCAAATTTCCATTGATAAATTTTAAATCCATTTTCAAAATCTGTTATGATTTATATCATACCCAGTGGAAGTTTTATAGTTGATGAATAAATTATCATATGCCTCACATTGCTACACATTAGGGTGTGTGCTGGCTGTCTTCCTCTATTATCTGAAACTCTGGTCCCTGGATGGACTCACACATCTTTAGCAATGAAGGAAACTACATAGCTTAAACAGGATCAGAACTTGGGTCTGTCAGATGCCAAAGCACTATTCTTCCATATTACAATAGCTTCTCTTGATAGCACCTACCCACTTCCCTCCCCAGATGCCAAGGCACCAGAAAAAGAAGACTGTCTGGGGCTTATTTCAGCCTACAGGCCATAGAAGAGATACCTCTTTTGGACCTATTTGAAGAGAAGCTGGACCGTGGGGAGATCTGGGAGCTGCTGCAGGAACGTTTTCTCCTGATGGCCCCCGGCTGCTCTGGGAAGGTCACGTGCACAGACTCCACAGAGGCAGCCAGGTTGATGGACTTCAGTGAGTCTGAGGAGCCTCTTCTGCCGTGATCCAGGGAGAGTTCATCATCAGACTCCTCCTTGTCTGTGCCACTGTCAACAACATCATCCTCATCCCATAAGCCATGACACTGAGAAACAGAGAAGGTGACAGCTGAGGCTAGCATCTCAGGTGGGCCAACTGGCTGTCTTTCTTACAGTATCGATTCCAACATTCAATCCCTTGGAAATCCAAGGGAGGTATGTCTAAGGAAGTTTGTATAGAACTGTGTGAGTGTCCTAGGAGAGTGGAGATGGTTGTTGGTGAAAAGAGTTTGTTTAATTAACTAAGACAAGGTAGGTAAAGTTAGGCAGATAGAGTAAGGATGAAATGATAGCTTCTTGATGTGTTAGAACCTTCTGGAATATATCAGAGTGCTCATTAGAAATAGCCTTGGCTCACTTACTATTCACAGGTGAACTCAACCTTAGCATCCCATATTACAAGTGTCTCCTCCACTTTGGAGGATGATTCTGTCCTTCTCCCAGCCCACATGGTGGGCTGAGCCTTGGCTTACTCAAGACTCAGAACAAAGCTGCCAATATTCTACTCAAAGTTGGTTGACCAGGTATGAGGCAAAGATTCTGGTGCTTACTGCAGATCCTGATTTATGCTGTAAGAAAAGGGGATAAAGAGCTCTTAAAGAGGGAAAGAATGTACAGATCAAGAGTCTGAGAACCCCTGGGTTTTGCTGGAGAGAGATCCTGTTTGGACCACACATGACCTGCATGTAATGTGGCCCAGCTGTGTGTGAATCACTTCATTCTCCCCTGAGCCCCGGATGCTCTGTCTTTACATTTATTCCTCAAGCCTTGGTCTGTTCCTCCCTGCGGGTCATAGTTAAAAGAACAAGAAAGCTGAGCATAGTGGTACATGCCTGTCACCCTATAATTCAGGAGGCTGAGGCAGGAGGATCATAACTTTGATAACAGCCTGGCCTACGTAATGAGTTCTAGGCCAAGTTTGGATGCTGAGCAAGGCCCTGGATAGATTAAAAATGAAAACAAAACAAACAGAAAAAGTAAAGCTCCAAGTTTTATTCTAAAAAGGATCTGATAAGGGCTGACAAAGGCGTGATTTGATTAAATGAATTATAAACTTAAAATATTTTGGAAAAGGAAGCAAAGTAGAAAAAAGCAAGACCATGACAACAGACACAGCAGCTCTGCAATAAGCTGTATAGTGATTTGTTCATAATTATTGTGGACTGGCTTGTTTCTGCTAATAGATTTTTTTGTTTACAACTTGCAGTACGTGAGAAGAAAAATATCCACATGAGTGCTGAAAAACAGCAGCATATGGGAACAAATATAGAGACCCATAGCCAGACATTATGCTCGAGAGAGACCTTGGAACACATGGCTCAAAACAAGATGTCTCCATCAAATCCCTCCTCTCAGAACTCAGGGAAACACTCAGAAGAGGAGGCAGGGAGTGGAGGACACAGAGGGGACAGAGGACACCAGGAGAACAAGACCCTCTAAAATAGCTAAGCAAAGTACATATATGAGCTCACAGAGACTGAGGCAGCAATCATTGGACCTACACAGGTCTGCACCTCTGCATATATATTATGGCTTTTGGTTTAGTATTTTTACGGGACTTGTGAAAGTGTGAATGAGTGGGTCTCTGATTCTTGTGCCTTCTCTTGGGGCTCTTTTGTTTTTTCTGTTGGCTTGTCTTGTCCAACTTCAATATGATGGTTTTCATTTTAGCTATTTTACTTTGTTATGTTTTGTTGTTATCTCTTAGAAGTCTGTTCTTTTCTAATGAGAGATAGAAAGGGAGTGAATGCAGATGGGAGGGGAGATGGGGAAGAACTGGAAGGAGTAGAGGGAGGGGAAACTGCATTCAGATTATCTTGTACAAGAAAAGAATCTATGTTTAATACAAGGGAACATATATATGTATAATATATGTATTATATACATATACATACACATATGTATATTATATACATATATAATGTGTGTGTGGGGGGTGAGGGTTAGGGATGTATGTATATAAAATAAAAGGGTAAGAGTGACTGTGACTGTGTCTGGGATGCATTGCTCTACACAGGTCTTCCTCAGGCCATGGGGCCAACAGCTTCCTCAACAATGAGATTTTATAGGCACAGTTGTCTGGGACTCACCCTGAGGTGCCTCTTACAGCTATAGCTTCATGGTAAGAGACTGCCTGGTAAAAGCAGTATCACTAGAAGATGGGCAGGGGTGATGGGGAAGAGAGACAAGGTGTTGTCTCTGAGTGTTCTCTTATGCTCTGACTTAAACTAGTGCTGAAATGGTACTGAATCTCCTTCAAGGAATGCTCTGCAAATGCTGGTAAATGCTCAACCCTGCCATCAGCCTGACTGCCAATAATGGTCCCAATGCTCAGGATCTCCACATCTCCTTCAAGCAATGCTCTGCAAATGCTGGTAAATGCTCAACGCTGCCATCGGCCCGACTGCCAATAGTGGTCCCAATGCTCAGGATCTTCAGCTCTGTTGCAGACAAAACTTATCAACATGGGGTAATGAACTGTTAACACTAGGTACCTTCAGAATGGAGCGATGGAAGAACAGAGCCAGCAGCTGAATGAGGTCATAAAGTACATAGCCTTCTTTCTTCTCCACTCCTATGATGTTTGGTGGAAAGTAGGGTTTGTCCTTGTTCAATTCCAACTCCTTATTCCAAGGAAAGAAGCCGAATTGGAAGAAATATTTTACCACAATCGCCACCTACATATGGACGATAGAAATAAAAAATCATCCCCTCTAGAAACAGCAATACATGAGAAATAGTGACGTAAGAATTAAGAAAAACATGGCTGCTGCACAGTTGTAGTGGTAGAAATGTTCTATGTGGGGTAATGGATTATTATCATGTATGATGATCTTAAAACTATTGGGTTTAAAGTGTTGGTAGCATGTTTCTCATCTCCAGAATAAGAGCAATGCTGCATTATTAAAAGTATCAACTATGGTGAAGCAAAGCCACTGTATCACTCCTGTTGCCACGGGAATGATTGGTCATTTTCTGTTTTTGAAGAGGCATTTTTTTATGTTGACTTAATTATACATTTAAATATCCAGGTATTAAAATATGGAAGTTAGGAAAAACTTGAGTATGGATATATTTATATATTATATAAAGCATTAATTTATAAATTTTTCTGAAATACTATCCACTTGGGAGTGGAGACTTGGTGAGGTTCTGTTAATTTATTTTGGTGTTGAGGGGACTGCTATAATGTAGTTAGACATCATTTTTCTTTTCTTTTGTTAGTTTTTTGAGACAGGGGGTTTTAGCCCATAAACTCCAAAGGGACCTTGAATTTCTTTTCCAGGTGCCTCTGCCTCTCAGAGCGTTGTGATTACAGGCACAGGGCCACCACTCCTGGTTTATATGGTGCAGAGGAACCCAGAGCTCTGCCTCTCTGAGCACTGTGATTACAGGCTCGGGCTATCACCCCTGGTTTATACGGTGCTGAGGACGGAACCAGAGCTTGTGTGGGCTAGGCAAGCACTCCTCAGCTCTACACCAGGAAGGTCTGATGCATGCAGCATTTACTTTCCTCCACTGTATTTCCTTCCATATCCCTCTTCGAACCACTGAAAAACAGAAAGATCTGTCCCTACTTCTTTTATCATGTGCAGTATGGCTCTTGGGTCTCTTCACAGAGTTGACATTATACAGGGAAGCAATGCCAACCAGATCTCTCATTTACTTTGAGATAGAAAATTAGAAATCCCTACTTAAGCAAGAATATTTTCAACATGGAAGCCATGTATCTCTTGCCCATTTCTACCCTCTCTTGTTTTCTGTGACTCACTTAGCTAAGAACAGGGATCTAAGAAACTCTCCCACATGGTGGAGTTCGGTCCACAGAATGGCACCCTCTCCCTTAGCAGAGTCATTCATCTATGTCCTGGAGGGATGTAATGGAAGCGATGTTCAGGAATGGTTATTTTGGCCAGACTGTGAGGGGCAGGTCAATCAGAGTAATGGACATGCACTTATCTGTGGATCACTCACTCATTCTTTTAATCACGGCTATGACGTACATACCACCAATACTTAATCCACATAGTTTTGAGACCATTTGCTATAAAATGTTTTCATCTGACTTGAATTACTCACAAACCTACGGTATTTCCAGATTGAAATGGCACATCTTTCATGAGTACTGTACTGTAAGCATTCATCACAGTGCTGTTCAAAGTAAACTTTCCTTTCTGAGTCTGGGAGGAAAGTTGGTCTTCATCATAAATGCCACAACTCCAAACACTACAGAAGCCTGGGCACAGCACCTGTGAGCCTCCCCTCCCTGCCCCGGGGTGGAGTTCTTATGGGACTTTGCAATCTTCTGTATTTCACAGGAAAGATGGAAAACAAGGCCCTATGTATGTCCCTCATCTCCAACATGTCCTCCTGCCTTTTAGGTTTTCAAGTGTTCGTGCTGGGCTGCATGGAAAGTGACTTTAGGTTGAAGGATGGAAAACATGTGTGCCACTGCATCAGACTGTATTCAAGGTGCTTTGCTGTTTGTTTAGTTCTGAGTCCATGATTTGGATACTCACTGATACAGGACACTGTGCTTGATCTGGCAAAAGA
>CABHPP010071070.1:1883-20831 GCA_902168425.1 Peromyscus attwateri | reverse complement strand
GGGGGGGGGCAAGGTCAGCATACCAAGAGGTCTCTGAGAAGAAATGCTGTACTTCACAGACCTTGGTAGATGGAGGGTCACACAGGGAGGCATGAGGATCGGACATGGGCGTATGCTGGCCTTTACTGGTTTCCAGGAAGTAATACCTGAGGCAGGTAAGCAGGCTCAGGTCAACTGGTGAGTGGGTTCAAGGGTGTGGGGCTGTATCTAGGTGTCAGGCACTGGCATAGTAACCCAGAGTATAAGAGCCCACGGGAGAGGTGGTGTGTGGGTGTGTGAAGGGGAACTGGTCAGGTTCCTAGGGCCTCAGAACTGAGTTAGGAGCATTTAAACACTATATTGCATGCAGTTATGGAGAGATTAGAAGACCTAAGTAATTCCTCAAAAGCAGTGTGTGTATAGAAGCTCCTAATAAGGACACAAGACAAAGGACTGGAGGGATGGCTCAGTGGTTAAGAGCACTTTGCTGTTTTTGCAGAGGGCCTGGGAACAGTTCTCAGCACCCACAAGGCAGCTTACAACCATCTGTGACTCTAGTTCCAGGAGATCTGATGCCTTTTTCTGGACTCCATGGGCACCAGGCTTATATGTGGTGTACATACACACAATGCAAAACAGTTATGCACATAAAATAAAAATAAATATTCTTAAAAGATACAAGGCATGCACACATTTTATAGTTAATGGAACATATTTGCATACTGTATTTTATGCTTGCAAATACGCATATCCTGCTGTGACCAATATTGCTACTTTGCAAATCCTTTTAGATTTTAAATAAATCTCTTTCTAGACCACAGCTAGGAGAGGATCTGTAATCAGGTACCTCCTTGAACACCACGTAATGAAAATTATTCGGCCCCCTGCTCTGTGGAGGTGGTGACCTAGGAAGTAAAGGCAGGCCTTCATGCTTCGTACTTTTGAATTAAAAACTTGATAAGCAGAAAAAGAGAACCAGGGTGAGAGGCATTTCTGATTCAGTTTAATTTGGGTGTTAGAAAATAAAACAGACTTAAAAAATTCCTTCTTAAGCCAGGTAGCGGTGGTGCATGCCTTTATTCCCAGCACTTGGGAGGCAGAGGCAGGTGGATCTCTGTGAGTTTGAGGTCAGTCTGGTCTACAGAGCAAGACCCAGGACAGGCACCAAAACTACACAGAGAAACCCTGTCTCGAAAAAAAAAATATTCCTTCTTATTAAGCTGGACACTGACCCTTGGAATTCTAAGTCCTATCCTATTGCTTAAAAAATAATGTCATCCCCAGTCAGCCAACCAGACCACTATCCAGCCAGTCAGCTAACTAGCCAGGCAGCCAGCCATCTAACCAACAAGACAGCCAACTAACCAACCAGCCCATCAGCAAGCCAACCAGCCAGCCAGGTAGCCAAGCAACCAGTATCAGCCATATAGGCACCCAACCAACCAGTGAGCTGGCCTGCCAGCCATGCAGTTATGCAGGCAACCAGCCAGCCAGTCAACTTGATAACCAGAGTGCCAGCCAACCATCCTGCCAACCAAGTGGCCAGCCAGCACACAGCCAATCAACCAGGTACTGGTTGAAAGGAATTTCCTTCAATGTTGGACCAGGTTTTCCTGTATGTTCTGTCCTTGGGTAGAAGGTATGTGTGTTGGTATGGCCACAGAACACAAGCTGGAGTCATTTTGGAAGTGAGAGCCTCAACTGAGAAAATGTCCCCATCAGAATGGCCTCTGAGCAAGCCTGGGGTGCATTTTTAGATTGATGACTGATGTGGGAGGGCCCAGATCACTGTGGGTGATTACTGTGCCACTCTTGGATCAGTGGTCTTGGGTGCTATAAGAAAGCAGGCTGAGCAAGCCATTTGGAGCAAGTCAGTAAGCAGCACCCCTCCATGGCCTCTGCATCAGCTCCTGCCTCCAGGTTCCTGCCCTGCTTGAGTTCCTGTCCTGACTTCCTTCAATGATGGTCAGTGATGTAGAACTGTAAGCTGAAATGAACCCTTTCCTCCCCAAGTTGATTTGGGTCACAGTGTTTTATCTCAGCAACAGAAAACAAACTAAAACAACATGTGGCGTGACTCATCCCTGTTTCCTCCCAGGAGTTCTAGAAACAGTCCTGTCCTCAGTCTCGGCCTAACAGAGTGTTTTGTCAGGGCCATTGTGAATCTCTGGCCCTCGGAACAGGAAAACATCCATGGCTGATCTTACAGAATTGACCCATTGATCCCCCCTTGTGGTGGTATTGTGTTCCCCAAAATATTGTGCACGCTAATAAACTTATCTGGGGTCAGAGAACAGAACAGCCACAATATTAAACATAGAGGATAGGCAGTGGTAGCACACGCCTTTAATCCTAGCATTCCAGAGGCAGAAATCCCTCTGGATCTCTGTGAGTTCAAGGCCACATTGGAAACAGCCAGGCAGGGTGACACACTCCTTTAATCCCAAGAAGTGAGCCTATAATCCCAGGGAGTGATGGTAGAAGGCAGAAAGATATATAAGGCATAAAGACCAGAAACTAGAAGCATTTGGCTGGTTAAGCTTTCAGGCTTTGGAGCAGCAGTTCAGCTGAGATTCATTCTGGATGAGGACTCAGAGGTTTCCAGTCTGAGGAAACAGGATCAGCTGAGGAACTGGCGAGGTGAGGTAGCTGTGGCTTGTTCTGCTTCTCTGATCTTCCAGCATTCACCCCAATAACTGGCTTCAGGTTTGATTTTATTAATAAGAACTTTCAAGATTCCTGCTACATCCCCTTGTCTTGTGATACTGTAGTGGCCAAGATCCTCAGGATGAACCCCATGGACAGAGAATCTAGGTGGGGAAATATGGGGAGACCTTAAGCTCAGACTCTGGTCCCCTTGGGAGTACACCCAGCTCCTTGCCCTGGAGGCCACCAAGTTCTGTGATCTCCAGCTCAAACAAGGCTCATTCATATACAACCTTGTGCTCCCCACTTCTCAAAGAATACCAGCCACTCTGCTCACTAAGACTACACACCATGCCTGGGGATAGGGAGCGTGCTCCTCAAACATGAGGTACTTAGAGCTACTGTCCCACCAAGCCTCGGCTACCCTATACCACCCGGGCCTAGGATAATCAGATACATCCTGCCACAGCAGGTCTGGCAGAGAAGGGGGCTCTGTGTCCCTTAGTCTAAGACATCTAGTCACTGACACTTCCTGTCCCAGGAACCCACTCTGCATTCAATGATGTCAGATAGTAGGAACAACCAGGCACTTGGGACAGTTCTGCTCTCTGACGACGGCCTAACAGAACAGGAACTCATCTGTTCATTAGAGGAAAGGCTCACACAGAAGGGTGGGGACTTTGCTTCATTGGTTCTAGTGAGAAATGTGTTGTGAGCTGAGCACCTCACCCCTTGTAGAATTCTCCAATGAGAGGGGAGGAACAGAGGGGACTCTTCACTCCAGCCATAGAATGGGGCTAGACTCAGGGTTATGGTTTAGACTTGCTTCACAAGACGTAGTGAGCGCCTACTGTGTGCTGTACTTGGATTAAAGTGCCGAGGTTAGGAATGGCGAGGACTTACTTTCCACGAGGAGACACAGACCCACTAGAAAGAACTGGCTTTGCACAGGTCGGGATCCCCAGGGCTGTCTCCAGGGCACTAAGAGAAGCAAGAATCCAGTCACTGCCTAGGCAGGATCAGAGGGGGATGCAAGAAGAAGAAGGGAAAACGTTGGGGAAATATTGCATAGAGAAACCAATGGAAAAAAACACAGCTCTGATTAAGAAACCACAGAACATTTGCAAGGGACCTCTCTGGGCATACCGGGTCAGATGGAGGTTGTTAGAGGACCATTTGCTTAGTCAACCTTTCTCTGTCTTCAACCCCACAGTCCGGTCTGACCAGGGCAGAGAACAGTCAACAGCAGAGTTCCCACTGGAGTTTGGTCAGTAGAGAAAGACTGAACTGGCCTGGGCGCTGGCTACGGCAATGAGTTAGCCTGCGTGCAGTCAGGGATGGGCCCCAGGCGAGGTCAGGCCCAGAATAGTAGTGGCCATCAGGACTGGAATCTAAGGGCCTTCCATGAGCTTCTGGAGGGAACAGAACCAAAGACTGCAGTCTGGATTTTGTTGTCTCCCAGATACACATGGGAGGCCTGGTCCCCAGTGTGACAGGAAAGTCGTGTTGTGGAAGTGAGGTGACGTTCCACCAGACCCAATGGGAGAGGTGGCTCTGAAGATGCCCACTCTTCAGCCATGTGTAAAGGAGACCTTGAGTCTTGCTCTTAAATGTTTTGGTGGACTTTTCTGTGACACTAGCCCCTTCCTGTATTTTACCTGCAGTTTGGGTGTTGGGAGTTGGGGAGTTTCATCTGCTGCTTCACCCCACACACCTCTAGCATCCACTTACTGTGCACTCAGCTGTGGCTGTGTGTGGAGGTGGCATCTCCATCCCGGCACCAACACCTGACTGCTCCAATACTTCTAATGTCTCCTACTGTTCCACCCAACCCATTCTGGAAGCATCAAGTCCTCTAGTTTCCTCTCTGTTGCTGTGATGAAACACCCAGACCAAAAGCAGCAGGGTGGAGAAAAGAGCTCTCCCTGCCTTATAGTTCCACGTTACAGTCTGTCATGGGGGAGAAGTCAAGGCAGGCACGCAAAGCAGCCAGTCACAGCATACACGGAATCAAGAGCAGAGAAGGGTAAATGCAGCCTCATTGCCTGCTTCTGTCTGCTCAGCCTGCTTCATTCATTCTCAGACAGCTCAGGGCCCAGCCTAGGGAAGAGTGCCACTCACAGTGGGCTGGGCCCCCCTACATCAATCAACAGCTTAGACAACCTCCCCACAGACATGCCCACAGGCCCATATGGTCTTGACAATCCCTCGACTGGCATTCCATGCTTAGGTAATTCTAGGTTGTATCAAGTTGATGGTTAAAACTAACCAGTGCGCCCAGCCGTGTCTCAAGGGCCCTCTTGTTCTGTGGGTCCATAAATCTCAGTATGGTGCAGGTTTTGTTTCTCTCCTTGAAGGTCCGGTGATTAACCTGGTTTTGGTAACTCGTTTTAATTTCCTGTGAATTGCCGTTCATCTAGTAGAGCCCTTCTTGAGCTTGGAGATCCTACGTATGGACAGTGACCTCTGTAAAATCAGTAGGCCTGGCTAACGCCTCTGGAAGACACCACATTAAGAGACACAGAGTCAGTGTGGCTCCTGTGACAGCACCGAGGACAGCCATCTGCAAAGTCCCCAGATCTTACTCTCTCTTAACGTGTCGATGAGAGGCGAGGAATGTGATGCAGATCAGGACGTGGGTGGTGAGGCGCATGCTGAGCAGAGAACGTTGCTCAAAGTCTAGATATGATGGCCACCTTGGTCTCTCATAGAGTCCCAGACGCTGCCTTTAACATGCTCCTCGCTGCCATCTCGCCACCAAGGATCTTGACAGCCCTGAAGGTGGCAGACTGGTTGACAGCAGATGTGTGATGGCTGGGTGACAGTACATCCCAGGTTCAGAGTCATGATGACGCAGTGACCACAGCCACACCACAGCAGGTGCTGAGCACCTTGCCAGGGTCGGCAGACACCTCCCCACCCCACTGTCAGGATGTCACATCTGGGTCCCGAACGTGCCGTCATGTCACATTATGAAGCAGGCCTCTATCTACTTCTGTGGAGCCCGCTGGAAATGTCTCTTATCACATACACCACCGGCTGAAACTTCTCCTCCCTGATGCAAACACATCATCATTTGATCACTTCACTGGAAAACTCTAGAATCCAAACGATCCCACAGTTCCCCTTGGCATCTCATGTACAGCCTGGTGCCTCACCATGCTGCTGTGGTTTTCTGAGATGGCAAAACAATGTGACCTCTTTGGCATCTGGAAGACAACTGGGCTTCCTCCTGTCCAGGCACAGCACTTGGCTCTCTGAGCGGCTCACTGCTGGGTGTGTTCACGCTGGACATGCGCCTTTCTGTTATATTCTGCAGGCAGTCCATCCCCGACTGGCTTTATGAACTCCTGTGGTCACGCAGACTTCGGAGCTTCATCAGAATCAGCATTTATCAAACACAGAAAATAACACTGATTTCAAAGCATCATTGGAGGTAATACTAGGTGGTTGTAAAAACGATTTGAATGTGTTGGTCTCCCTGTTGGTTACAGGGCTAACTAATCAATCTTCCATAAAACACAGCAGACAGTCACATAAAATTCACAGGTAATGGACAGCGTAAATAAAACCAGTTTAAGATTCTGACAAATTGTTTGTTTTGTTCTGAAAAGCAGCGAAAATTTCAGACTTTGACAAAAATCGGTTGCCATGTGTCTTAGCTCATGCAGAAATGATTATTCCTAGATGGGTTTATAGAGAATTGCCAAATGGACCCTATTCTATCATTTTGCTGGCTCTTAACTGAAGTGCCCCGGGTCTGTACCACTGTGGCACACGGGACTGTGATTGTAGCAGTGACAGGATGACTTGCCACATGTGCTGGCCACAGAGCATCTTCTTGTTTTCCTAGTGCAGTGGGGAGTGTGTCTGTCCCTTACCCTGCATTCTCAGGAGGTGACCTCTGAGCCCTTATGATTTCCAGAGGGACAAGGATGCTTTGGTTATTCATATAGCCCCTAGAAACCTTAAGTTTAATAGGAGCTTGTCACACTGGGAGACCAGCCACATGACCTAGGAAGGTGCTCTGTGGTGTGGATTGTCAGCTGGGCTCTCCATGACCAGAATGGGATGGCAGCTTTGTCCCAGGTCAGTGGGTTAATGAGGAGTATCTATCCAGTAAGTATTTGGTGAGGGCGCCTTAGTGGACACATCTATGGATGAGCCGGGAGGGAGGGGTCCCCCGACTCTAGGGAGAGAGGGGGTTTCAAAGCCCTTCTATAGGACCTTCCTCTTCATTTGGTTTGTACTGAGCTGTACTTATGACAAGAAAACTATACTTGTGAGTTCAGGGTGTTCCTGGGTGTGGAGAGTTGCCTTGGTGAATTATCAAAGTGAGAAGGTCATGTGACCCTAAATTCATAGATAGTTATTGGAACTGTAGATGAACTGGAACCCTGAGCCCGTGGCCATCATCTGAAGCCGGCCCCGGGCTATTGGTGAGCCTGTTCTTTATCCTGGAGACTGACACTGACCCCAGGTACGGTGTGGTCCCCGACAGTCTCAAGTCTTCTAGTAAGAAGACAGATAGTGATGAGGAAGACTGTACGAAACACCCAGGCAGCCTATGACACAGCTGGTATCTGTCTGTCAGCCTTCGGCCTCCATTACAGAACCGTGCATTCTGGGAAAGGAGCAACCACCACCTCCAGGCTACGCCATGGCAACGGCACCCAGGAGTGAGACAAAGGTGCACGCCTTCCTGACTCCCGCGACTTCTTTGTGGGCGTTCCCACTTCACCCTCAAATAACAAAAACAAAAGAGTCCAGTAGACACAGGAGAGTTCTGAAAGACACCACGGGGGGTGACAAAAGCCACCTCAGTCCTGAAGCATCTGCCTGCTGCAGCCACTTCCTCTGCTGAGGCATGCTTCACAGGCTAACTGGGTGGCTGTCAGTGGCTTTTCATGTGCCGTGTAGAAGGCAAGGCATTTGTTTTCGTGTTTATGTTCACTCATTTCCCATGATCCAAGCAAAAGGTGTAAGCTGAGCTTTAACTCAAAAAAGGTGCCAGTGGACGCCGCGATGTGTTTGAACCGCGGGCTGCCGAGCAACTGCTGCGGCTGTGTCTGCCCCGTCCTGAACCGCTCATTACAGCCCCGAGAACCTGGTATTAAGCCGCTCTTTGAGTCTTATCCAGGCATAATGTGCTGCTCGGCTGAAAGGCTGGCACTGCGAAGAGGATGCAGAGGGTGTAATCACAGCCATTACCGAGGGCCATCAATGCAGCCAAACCTACACTTTCCGCAGTCAGTAGCAGGCAGCACGCTGAAAAGGAACTATTAGAGGCCCAGCCTGGCCCTCGGTGTGTGATAAGCGGCAGAGAGGAGACCTATTAGAGCCCTGTTTCCACAGGGCAGGGGACATGCTGTCACCCTCTGAGGGGACGAGACCTGTGTGTGTTTAGAAAGGTCAGCTTTTCAGGGCAAGCTGACAAGGTGGGGATTGGAAAGCCACCACCCCATCACTGCCTGCAGCCCCTGGCCATGTTTGTCCTCTGCTGAGCATTTGATCCATCCATCTCTGGCATCATCTAGTCCGTCTGGGTCACTGGCAATGATGCAGGGGCAGTGAGCAAGGCGTTGGTGTCCTGTCTGCTACCCCAAGGCTGGCTTTTTCTGGACTCAGCATGTGTCAGTGTGAGTGGGCCAGCATCCTCCAATTACCTGTCTGTCCTGGCCTAGAGTTCCTGGCCTCACTAAAGACGTCCTGAAGAGGCTTCAGGTGATATGTCTGAAGCAGAGGCCAGGTCAGAGGGTACCATAAAGGGTGGCTTTCTGCACCACCCAGGTCAGATGCAGCAGGAGTCCATGTTCCCTGTGACATCCCTTCTCTAGACTGGGAACTCTGCTCAGGAACCTGCGTGTGTCCTGTGCCCTCAGGAAGGTACCAGGTAGTGGCATCTACACCCGGTTTGAAAGGAGAAATTTTGCTGATAAGAACAACAAGCATCCTTACAGCAATGACCCATGTCAAGGAGGACTTTGAAGGTTCCATTTGCCAGGATGTCAGGTGATCATGTAGCAATTGTCCCCAACTCCACCCTGAATGTTGCACAGGCTACATCCTAGTCTTTCTTCATTTCTCCTGTGGAACAGGACATGGAGTTCCAGAAGCCTCTGTCTTCCAGGATGCCAGACGACCACCCTAGGATGTTCATCCACATCATCCGTGGGATCCTTGTGGCTGGGATATAAAATGAAACCTCTGGCTGCCGGGTGGGATGGCCTTGGATCTCAGAGTTCCCATCTTACAGTGGTAGATCGGGAGCCTTCTAGACCATTAAACTAGTGGGGAAAAGGAGCCCTGGGTCGATCAGAGGCCAGTCCCATGATGCCCAAGGACAAAGTGACCTCATAAGAAGACACACATGAAGGGCGCATGTCTAATCTAGCTGTCTCTATGGAAAACAGGTCTCACTGGTCTCAAGTTGTCCAGTTTAGGGACCTAGGGCATTATCTTTTTGTATTTCCATTCAGTTTTGGGATGTACCTTTGAAGTCATGGTCAGGCCTGGCTCTCAGAAGACAGACTTCTGCTGTGGGATGGTCTGTATGTCAAATTGCTCTGATTGGTCAATAAATAAAACACTGATTGGTCAGTGGCCAGGCAGGAAGTAGGCGGGACAAGGAGAGAGGAGAATTCTGGGAAGTGGAAGGCTGAGTGGGGGAGACACTGCCAGCCGCCACTATGACAAGCAACATGTGAAGACGCTGGTAAGCCACGAGCCACGTGGCAAGGTATAGATTTATAGATTAATTCAAGATGTAAGAACTAGATAGCTAGAAGCCTGAGCCATTAGGCCAAACAGTTTAAATAATATAAGTGTCTGTGTGTTTATTTTATAAGTGGGCTGTCGGACGGCTGGGGTTTGGCGGGACCCGGAGAGAAAAAACTCCAGCTACAGACTTCAGCATTTTAGACTATATTTCCTGACCTAGCTAAGTGACCTCCCCCAAGCTCTGACTGTCCCTAAATCTGGTGGCCCCTGCATTTCAGTGGTGGTCTCAGCCCCACTCACCAGAGCAGACAGGGACTCGTGACACAGCCATGGCTGCTGTGGCTGGTCCTGTGGCTTCTGCTGCGTGTTCATCTGCTCTTAGGGACCCCAGCTCCAACACATGGCTTCTAGGTCTCGGTTTCATTTTAAAAAGTGGAAATCCACCTGAACTCAAACTGAGACCGTACATCATAAGCACATGGGAAGTGTGTTGGGGTTTTATGGTTGCTTCTCATCCCTCACACTTTCACACAACACGCACGCACATACACATGTCAGTCTGCACACATGTGAGTGTGCCCTTCATCTTCATATGCCCGCTGTAGAGGCTCATGATGAGCGCCTGGCCCTCCCCTGTCAGTGACATCCCTCCTAAAACTTAGCCTTCCCTGCCTTACCATTTCTGTTGGCTTTTCTCGGTTTTAAACTGTGTTGAAATGGCTACCGTGTGTTGGTACCCAGGCCCCCTGGAGCTACAGGACACTGCATTGCCCTCAGAAGGGGCTTTGAAGCCCAGCTCCTCATTCAGTGTCGGCCTCCTTGCCCACTCCTGGCCTCTGAACCCGACCTCCTGAGCCTCTTTTCCCTTCTGGAGGCTTCTGGGTTCTCCATAGTGCTGGCTTCTGATTTGTGCTTGGAAAGTCCATTGCACACAGAGAGACCAGCTACCTCTATCGCCCACTTCCTCCTGCTCCGGGGACCTCACCACTCGGGTAGTTCCCTCCCCTCAAAGCTGGCTTAACATTGGGTCCTGACAGGAAAATGGCATACAGCCAAACCCAGGACTCATATTTAGAAACATTTCCTGCCTGAGTGTTCGCTTCTCTCTAGCCTCTGAGCTCACAGATGAATTAACACAAGGAAGAGCCTGAGGGTCAGACATTCCTGAGAGGAGGTAATCACCTGCCCAGGTCTCTCACTGGCAAGGTCCCGACCCCATGGCACTCTTCAGAGGACAGACAGCCGGAGAGTCACCATGGTATACTAGGCTCAGTCCTCTTTCTTCTCTCCCGGGACGCGGAGGAGAAGCTGTTTCAGGCTGCCTCTCCCAAACACGACACAATTCCTTCTTCTGTGGAGTCCAGGGCTGGAGGGGAGGAAGCTGATATGTGGCCCCCTCTACTCCAAATCCCGTCTTCCTTGCTCTCCCAGAAGTGAATTGGTACCATTCTTCCTGCTTCTGGACTAACCAAGCCTTCAGCACCGCTCTCCCTCTGCCTCCCACTCCACCCACCCACCCACCCTCAGGACTCCAAAGTAGCCCATAAAGCTTCCTCTGGCCCCTACAGAAGCCAGGCCACTTGGCCCCAGGGTGACAGCTTCCACATGGTCTCAGGGTCATGGTCATGCTTCCTGTTTCCTCGGGGATCACCCTTCTTCTCTCGCTGCGCCCGGAACTGACCGCCACCCCGAACATTCTCCCCTCACAGTTCCCTGCCTGGGCTTGCTCATCTCCCTCAGTGTTAGGAGCCACAGGCCCAGGCGGAAGTGCATCCTGGACCACCACTTGTTCTTTGGGCCGTTCTCTTCAGCATGTGGAGGCAGCATATTTCCCAGTACCCATGTGAGAAGCTCTGTCAGGGCCAGAACCCTACCAGGCTCCCTCGCCCCTCCTGCAAACCGCCCACTTCCAACCAGTCATACGCCACGTTAATTTTATCTTCTGAACTGCTCTCCCATGCAGCGTCCTATCTGTGCCTCCTGTACTGCAGAGAGATGGGCCACTTCTAGGGTCCCCACTGCCCAACCCATTGCCCCAGGAATGCCCAGGGTCAGCAGGGGCTCATTCCAGGGAAGGCATATTTCCCTGGCTCTCATGAAGGTCGTTAGAAAACAAATCACTTACGCAAGAGGCACAACTGTGCAGGAATTGGATCCCTTTGCTGACATGGCTAAAAATAACGTGCCTCGTTAGCACATTCAAACAGTGCGCAAAATTACATAGGACAAGCTAAAGACCAAGTCTGCGCTCGGCATGGGGTCGCCTTCCCTCCCAGGCGACTCCATGGGAATGCTTAAATGCACTTTCTCCCAGCGCACAGAGGGCCTCTGCAGAGAGCAACTTGTTCTTACCCTAATTATGCTGGTAATTAGACCTCAGGTCTTTGAACCCCAACCGGCTCAGGAGCCTCCTCCCCCAGACCCTTGCAGAGGATGAGAGTGGGACCCGGGGCTGCTGCTGGCTCCAGCCAGGCACGAGCTCCATGGTGAAGAGACTTAAGAGCAACTCAACCCTCACGTGTTTGTTTGCTTGCTTGTTTTTCCTCTCACTGTGCCGTAACTCGCTGGCGTCCACGGCGCTATTTTGTGCTCTGTGTGCACTGAAGCTGAGAGCCGAGAGCATTTCCTCTTCTACACAGTGATTTGATGTGACACTGTCATTTCTACTAATGCTTGTGATAGGGGCCACTGATTCTAGGACACAAACACAGGGAGTCCCCGAGTCTATTCTCTGAGGCTTGCATTTGTGTGCACATTTCACGAGGGGACATCTTTGATTTGTTAGTGAATCCCTCTGTATTAAAATTCTCAAAATATAAACAGCCAAACAAGCAGGCTGACTGATAGCCATTTCTGTAGAATGATTTACAGCCTTTACTGACTTCAGGGCAAATCCTCTGGAACCTTAGATACATGACACGAAAGAACAAGTCTTTTCTTCAGATGAACAGCTGGCCTCTGACTAAGCCAGGGAAAAACCTGGAACAGGAAGCCCATCTCTTACCTGCCCCCATGAGGAGCTTTCTGGAGTGTCTTATGAGATGGTGATACAAGTACTTGTCCTCCAAGGCCACCACCCACTGAAGAAGGCATCCCTACTCCCCTGGAAGTGGGGATTCTAGGAAGCCCATGTCAACTTCAGTGGCCATGGTGTAGCCCAGGCTTGGAGGCACAGAGGAGATGCCTGTCTCCAGACCCAGCAAGGCCCCTGCTGACTGCACAGCAATCTCCCTCCACCCAACTCCCTGTCGTTTAAGATGAGGTCATGATGTCCATCTCTAAGTGTAAAGAGCTGGCCCATCCTTTCATTCTCTCAAGAGAAACAAAAGCTTCTGGATGGAAGGAATGAACAGAAACCTTCAGCTGGAAAAGTTAACCCTAAAATCAGAACCAGTTTGTCATTTTGTCTTCCTGAGTGTGGGCACAGACTGAAACTCCAGGGCTAAGGAAACACTGATCCTGGCCCTCAGTAAGGTGGGGGACAGGCTACTCCAAGGGCAGGAGGGACAGCCTGCTCAAACTTCCACAGAGCACTGATCTAGCTGAGTAGAGGCTCAGCAGTCAGCAGCAAGAACTGATGTTACAGGATGAGTGGAGAAAGTCCGTCAAGAAACAGGAGCAGGAAGAAACTCTGAGGGAGGGAGGGAGGTCAGACTCTCAGAGCTGGTCCAGTGTGTTATACAGGATGTCCACTTGATAACACAGACAACAGGACCATGAGAAACACACAGAGAGACACACATATATACACAGACATAGACACACATATATATATACACATAAACACAGAGAGACACATAGACATACACATATATACATGCACAGACATAGACACACATATATATACACAGAGACACGCATATATACACAGACATAGACACACATATATATATACACAGAGACACACACATATATACACACATATACATACACAGACATAGACACAAAGAGAGACACACATATATACACATATACACACATGTACATACATATACACACAGACATAGACACACATATACAGACACATAAACACACACACAGATACATATACACCAGACGTGCATAAACACACAGACATACAGGCACACTCATACACACACACAGATACACACACACATGCACACACACACACACACACATACACACACACACAGATACCCAAACACACATACATACACACATATATACACAGACACATAAACACACAGATACATATACACCAGACATGCATAAACACACAGACAAACAGGCACACACACACACACACACACACACACACAAACAGGCACACACACACACACACGCACACACACACACACACACACACACACACACATAGACACACATAGATACACATAAACACTCACACACATATAAACATGAGGAAGTTGTGTTCCCTACACAGAATGGGGACAGCAGCTAGAGGAACTCTCCCCAAGGAAGCCGAGACCTGGGATTTTACACACACCTTAAGTCAGTGTGTGTTCAGCGGCATCCTCCAGTGGGAGGAGAGACCGGAAAGAGAAGGAAGAATAGTCCAAGGGCTTTAAAAAGAACAAGACAAATCCACCGCTGTCTAAAAACGCGTGCCTTCCCGAAGGGTGATTCCCTAAAGTGCCACCACACGTCAAGGCTGGAACCCAGCAATTTTCACACAGGCACACACTTAAAGTGTGTCGACAGAAAGGATGCAAGAACACGTCACCACACAGAAGATGTCAGAGCAGACGCAGGAGTTACCTTAAAAGAACCAACTAGAACCTTGGGGCTAAAAAGCACAATACCTGAAACAAAAATTCAAGAGGAGTTTTCATGAGCAGGAAAACAAGAAGAGTGGCTTTAAAGATACATGGCACAAGGCTGTCCATTCTAGAAACATAAGAAGTAAGAACGCTACAAACAGAACCGCTGGAGTAGACCAAGTTCCATGCAATGGAGTCCCAGGACAGGACAGAAAGGGAAAGGGAAAATGTTTGAAGAAATAGCCAGGAAAACCCTTCCCAGTGGAGTGAAAAACATTAGTCTACACAAGTTAAGTTAAAGTAGAAAGACTGGAAAAAGATGTACTATACAAACAGTAAAAAAAAAAAAAAGTTTCCATGGCCATAGTTAAAATACACTTCAAACTGTCACTATACAAAGTAGGAAATTTATAATGGATGACAAATGGATCAATCTTGCAAGAAGGAACAGCTATAAGTCACATTAGAGCCTAGAGGACACGAAGTAACAGTGGATAGAAAAGAAGGCAGAAAGAGCAAATTAACAGTGCTCAACAAGACTGCAACATCTCACTTTGCATAACACCACACAGGTTAACACAGGATCACCACACAGGTTAACATAGGAACACCACACAGGTTAATACAGGATCACCACACAGGTTAACACAGGAACACCACACAGGTTAACACAGGATCACCACACAGGTTAGTACAGGAACACCACACAGGTTAACACAGGATCACCACACAGGTTAGTACAGGATCACCACACAGGTTAACACAGGATCACCACACAGGTTAGTACAGGAACAGAACACCGAGAAACTCTAAAGAGCCAGTGCTGGGCAACAACCGCAGCGGCATCAGTCAGCAGGGAAAGAGGCCCACTCTTCTGAAGTGGGGTGGACTCCAGGGCGGAGTGGCATGCCGGAAGAATGTCTTCACACATTTGTGAAGATGAGAGTGCTAGAATGAAATCAGAAATCGGTAACAGGAGAGAGATGCTGGGAGTACTGCGGATGTTGGGAACGAGTCTCCGTGCCTCCAGGTAATTGATGGGTTGAATTATTTTGGGGACATCACAAGAGAATAAGGAAACGCTTTGATGTGAACAGCAGCATCAACGCAGAAACTCACAGGTGGAGTAAGAAGTGCTCAGCGGAGTCCCCCCTCCAACATCCACGCTTGACAGAGGAAAAAGGCCATAGGATGCTGGGAACTGAGGAAGAGCAATACAAAATGAGCTTGAGGAAAGGGATCTTTAAGCTCAAAGTAGAGCCCTGCATGGAGGCTGTGCCTGTGGCCCAGCACCAAGACGATGGAGGAAGAAGGATCAGGAGTTCAAGGCCAGCCTGTGCTACCTAAAAACGTTTCTCAATAAAACAAAACAAAGAAGAAGAAAGGTTAATGTAGAAATGAATGAAATCAAGAGTGAAAAATCAAAAATAATCAGCAAAGGAGAAAATTGCTCATTTAAGAAGGTCAGCACTACTGAGGACAAACTTTAGAGTGCTAAGAAATTAAACAAGAGATTTAAATCTCTGTCACCAGCACCAGAAGGGTACCGCGCTGCGGACAAGTAACAAGTGATTGCTTTGCTGATCAAATTTCCCACAAGGACCGAATGGTTTTCAGAGTTAATTCCACAGATTCACAGACACAGAGGAGGTGGGGGTATTTAACATTTCGTTTGTTCCATGTGACCACGAGGACTCTAGCGCAGTAGCCAGATGAAGACAATGCAGGAAAAAGAAGCCGCAGACACGTGGGTCGATTCACGATACGACACTAAGAGAATAAGAAGAAATACCACACAACCAGGTCAGTGCATGAAGCTTCTAACAAGCTCCCACACCTTCCCCTGACAACAACACTCAAGAAATTAGAGATAGGAAAGAAAGTTCTCAACCTGAGAGGTGGAAATCTCAGAAGCAAAGCCCTGAATGCTTTTCCCCAAGACCAGAAGCAAGACGAAGGGCAGGATGCTGTCTGCTTTCCACTCGGCACTGCCCTGGAGATGCTAGCCAAAGTCAGTTGGCTAGAAAGATGTTCACATTGTAAAGAAGGAAATAAAATACCCTCCACTCACAGAAGGCCCGATTGGGCTCATGTAATCTAAGAGACACACATATAAATACACACTAGTACTAGAACTGATGAATGTACCTGTGTTACAAGATACAAGGTTCATATACAAGTACTAATTGTATCAACTGTGTACAACCAGCAATGAACAATCTAAAAGTGAATTCTAAAACCAATTATGTTTATAATAGCAACAAAATTAAAAACTAAGAATAAATTTTACAAAACAAGTGTCATTTATATGTTGAAAACTACAAGTTACCATCAAAAGGAATTAGACAAAAACCTAAATAAAATATGTCTCACGTTGGCAGACTAGAAGGAACTGTTGAGATTGGAAATGCTGCAGGTTCAACGCAGTACTTACCAACAAACATCCCAGACTGGCTGCGCCTGGTGGCATATGCCTGTAATCCCAGGATTTGGGAGGCTGAAGCAGGAGGATTGCTCTGAGTTAAGGACCAGCATGGACTGCACAGTGTGACACTGTCTCAGTTGAAAAAAATCCAGCTGAATTCTTTCTATCAATGTAAAGGTAAGACACTTCACGTGCAAGAGCAAAGGAACTGAGCAGCCAGGCTGCCTTGAGGAAAAACGTTTTGATCTCAAAACTTCCTACAGAACAAAAGTAAATAGCATCCTGTACCAGAATGCAAACATGAGTCAGGGGAAGGGAAGTGAGGGTCCAGAAACAGATCATCATTCTTACAGAAAGTCAACCCTCAACCAGAGTGCCAAGACAAGTCAATGGGAAAGAACTATCTTTTCATAATAGTTGAAAACAGGTTGAAACAGTACTAGACTGATTGAGATCACATGCTAACAAACACAATGGATGTCATCTCACACCATAGAGGAACTTGATAAAAGACCTCAGTGTAGCATGAATCTTAAAGGTCTTATTAACAAAAACAAACCTGGAGCCAGGTACTGGGATCAATGCTAGAAGATCAGAGAAGCAGAACAAACCACAGCCACCTCACTTTGCCAGTTCCTCAGGTGATCCTGTTTCCTCAGACTAGATGCCTCTCAGCTGAACTGTGCTGCTCAAAAGCCTAAAAGCTTAACCGACCCTGGTTCCTGGTTTTCACACCTTATATACCTTTCTGCTTCCTGCCATCACTTCCTGGGATTAAAGGCGTGAGTCACCATGCTTGGCTGTTTCCAGTGTGGACTTGAACTCACAGAGATCTAGGCGGATCTCTGCCTCTGGAATGCTAGGATTAAAGGCCTGTGCTACCACTGTCTAACCTCTATGTTTAATATTGTGGCTGTTCTGTTCTCTGACCCCAGATAAGTTTATTAGAGTGCACAATATTTTGGGGAACACAATACCACTACACCTCAGTGAAAGAGATGGATCATTCCTGAGAGAAAACTTGGGTATCAACACTTCTCACTCTCAATTAGCTGCCAGCCTCTTGGATGTGGCATGGAAAATACAATCAACAAAAAGAAAAGGTAAATAAAGTGTAAAGGACATCAACAAGAATCCTAATACAGTTTATAGAACTGGAGATTTTCAAGTTATATATCTGATAAAGGCCTAGCACCCTGATATATATATATATATATATATATATATAAAGCATTCTTGCCTTTCAATAATTACAGGACAGAAAATCCAGTTTTAAAATGATCAAAGGATTTGAGTAGTAATTCCTCAGAAATATATTCAAAGAATAAGTACACAGAGATGTGACGATATGCAGAACATCGTTGGTCATCAGGGAAATTCATATCAAATGCACAGTGAGGTGAGACTTCAAACCCACTGGGTCTTTACCAGAGAAAGCCCTGGCCTTGATGCAGAAAACTACAAACTGATTCATGAAATTCCTGGAATTCTTGAAATCCCAGATAGGTCAGTGACTATGGGAAGCAGCTTGGTAGATTCTACAAAATTTTAATATAGACTTATATGACCCAGAAAATTTACTCCTATGTGTATAATCAAGAGAACTGGGAAAATGTGTGTACACAAAAAAACTATGCACATTTATGTATATCAAAGTTGTGTACAATAACTCAAAATGGAAGCAACCCAATGCCCATGAAATAATGACTGGCTAAGCCAACTGTGGTATGTCCATACAAGTGGAGTATTATGCTGCTATAAAAAGGAATAAAGTATTGATAATCATTACATATGGCGAACTTTATAATAGATAACTAAAAGAAACCAGATAAAATAATCTTCACATATTATAGATTTCCATTTAGATGAAATGTCTAAAACAAGCCAACCCATACAAACAGAAACTGTATTTATGGAGTGATGTTAGGAGAGTGGCGGAGTAGGAATTGACTACTCAAATCCTTTGATCATTTTAAAACTGGATTTTCTGTCCTGTAATTATTGAAAGGCAATGACTATAGGTTTCCTTGGGGGACATTGGAAGACATGGTGGAGTCACCTGTGAGTTTATGAATATTGAAAACACTCAGAATGTTGTAACTTAAAAGAGTTAATTGTATAGTCTATGAATCGTATCTACAACAATCATTGCCAGGAAGTGAAGACAATGGGGTAGACTGTTGAGCACTGTGTGTGCTAAATAACAATGCAGCACATGTGTGTGGATCATGGTCCAACAATGTACTGCATGCCAAATGGGCTGTCACATTTCTAGTCATTGGTTTATAGAGACAGAGTAGAGTGTTTTGAAGGAAACATTATACAGCATGGTTTGATCATTCTCCATTCAGACACCTAATAGGCACAACCACAACCAACCAGTCTCTCTCTCTCTCTCTCTCTCTCTCTCTCTCTCTCTCTCTCTCTCTCTCTCTC
>CABHPP010070995.1:0-19044 GCA_902168425.1 Peromyscus attwateri | reverse complement strand
CATTGTGTATATATACCACATTTTGTTTATCCATTCTTCAGTTGAAGGGCATGGCATCTAGATTGTTTCCAGGTTCTGGCTATTACAAATAATGCTGCTATGAACATAGTTGAGCATGTGTCCTTGTGGTATGATTGAGCATTCTTTGGTTATATGCCCAAGAGTGGTATAGCTGGGTCTTGAGGGAGGTTGATTCCCAATTTTCTAAGAAAGCGCCATATTGATTTCCAAAGAGCTTGTACAAGTTTGCATCCCCACCAGCAGTGTAGAAGTGTTCCCTTTGCTCCACATCCTCTCCAACATAAGCTGTCTTCAGTGTTTTTGATCTTAGCCATTCTGACAGGTGTAAGATGGTATCTCAGAGTCATTTTGATTTGCATTTCCCTTATGACTAAGGAAGGATGTTGAGCAATTCCTTAATTGTCTTTCAGCCATTTGAGTTTCTGCTGTTGAGAATTCTCTGTTTAGATCTATAGCCCATTTCTTAATTGGACTGTTGGGTATTTTGATGTCTAATTTCTTGAGTTCTTTATATATTCTGGATAGCAGTCCTCTGTCAGATGTGGGGTTGGTGAAGATCTTTTCCCATTCTGTAGGCTGTCATTTTGTCTTATTGACTGTGTCTTTTGCCCTACAAAAGCTTCTCAGTTTCAAGAGGTCCCATTTATTAATTATTGCTCTCAGTGTCTGTGCTACTGGTGTTATATTTAGGAAGTGATCTCTGGTGCCAATGCATTCAAGACTACTTCCTACTTTCTCTTCTATCAGGTTCAGAGTAACTGGATTTATGTTGAGGTCTTTGATTCACTTGGACTTAAGTTTTGTGCACAGTGACAGATATGGATCTATTTGCAGCCTTCTACATGTTGACACCCAGTTATGCCAGCACCATTTACTGAAGATGCTTTTTTTCCCCATTGTATAGTTTTGGCTTCTTTGTTGAAAACCATATGTTCATAAGTGTTTGGATTAATGTCAGGGTCTTCAGTTCAGTTCCATTTGTCCACATGTCAGTTTTTATGCCAGTACCAAGCTGTTTTTATTACTGTAGCTCTATAGCAGAGCTTGAAGTCAGGGATGGTGATGCCTCCAGAGGTTATTTTATTGTACAGGATTGTTTTGGCTATCCTGAGTTTTTTGTTTTTCCATATGAAATTGAGTATTGTTCTTTCCAGGTCTGTGAAGAATTGTGTTGGGATTTTGATGGGGATTGCACTGAATCTGTAGATTGCTTTTGGTAAGATTGCCATTTTTACTATGTTAATCCTACCTATCCATGAGCATGGGAGATCTTTCCATTTTCTGACATCTTCTTCAATTTCTTTCTTCAGGGACTTAAAGTTCTTGTCATACAGGTCCTTCACTTGCTTAGTTAGAGTTACCCCAAGGTATTTTGTATCATTGTAAAGGGTGATGTATCTCTGATTTCTTTCTCAGCCTGTTTGTCATTTGTATATAGGAGGGCTACTGATTTTTTTGAGTTAATCTTGTATCCTGCTACATTGCTGAAGGTGTTTATAAGCTGTATGAGTTCCTTGGTTGAATTTTTGGGGTCACTTATGTGTACTATCATGTCATCTGCAAATAGTGAAAGCTTGACTTTTTCCTTTCCAATTTGTATCCCCTTCATCTCAGTATGTTGTCTTCTTGCTCTGGCTAGAACTTCAAGTACTATATTGAATAAGTATGGGGAGAGTGGACAGCTTTGTCTTGTTCCTGATTTTAGTGGATTGCTTTTTGTGGAATTACTTTGATGTTGGCTGTTGGTTTGCTATAAATTGCCTTTATTATGTTTAGGTATGTTCCCTGTATTCCTGATATCTCCAAGACCTTTATCATGAAGGGGTGTTGGATTTTGTCAAAGGCCCTTTCAGCATCTAGTGAGATGATCATGTGTTTATTTTTCTTTCAGCCTGTTTATATGGTGTATTACATTGACAGACTTTTGTATGTTGAACCACCCTTGCATCCCTGGGATGAAGCCTACTTGATCATGGTGGATAATTGTTGTGACATGTTCTTGGAGTCTCTTTGCCAGTATTTTATTGAGTATTTTTGCATCAATGTTCATGAGGGAGATCGGTCTGTAGTTCTCTTTCTTTGTTGCATCTTTGTTTGGCTTGGGAATCAGGGTAATTGTAGCCTCATAGAAGGAGATTGGTAATGTTCCTTCTGTTTCTACTGTGTGGAACAATTTAAAGAGTATTGGTATTATCTCTTCTTTGAAGATCTGGTAGAATTCTGCACTGAAACCATCTGGTCCTGGGCTTTTTTTTGGTTGGGAGACTTTTAATGACTGTTTCTATTTCCTTAGGGATTGTTTGTCTATTTAAATAGTTTACCTGGTCTTGATTTAACTTAGGTATGTGGTACCTATCCGGAAAATTATCCATTTCTTTTAGATTTTCCAGTTTTGTGGAGTACAGGTTTTTGAAGTATGACCTGATGGTTCTCTGGATTTCCTCAATGTTAGTTGTTATGTCTCTCTTTTCATTTCTGATTTTGCTAATTTGGACACTCTCTCTCTGCCCTTTGGTTAATTTGGATAAGGGATTGTCTATCTTGTTGATTTTCTCAAAGAACCAACTCTTTGTTTCATTGATTCTTTGTATTGTTCTCTTTGTTTCTATTTTATTGATTTCAGTTCTCAATTTGATTATTTCCTGGCATCTATTCCTCCTGGATGACTTTGCTTCTTCTTGTTCTAGGGCTTTTAGGTGTGTTGTTAAGTCACTAGTGTGAGATTTCTCCAACTTCTTTATGTGGGCATTTAGTGCTATGAATTTCCCTTTCAGCACTGCTTTCATAGTGTCCCATAAGTTTGGGTATGTGGTATATTCATTTTCATTGATCTCTAGGAAATCTTTAATTTCTTTCTTTATTTCTTCCTTGACCCATTGGTGATTCATTTGAGCATTATTAAGTTTCCATGAGATTGTAGGCTTTCTGTAATTTTTGTTGTTGTTGTTGAAATCTAACTTTAAACCATGGTGGTCTGATAGAACACAGGAGGTTATTCCAATTTTTTTTGTATCTGTTGAGATTTGCTTTGTGGCCGAGTATGTAGGCAATTTTGGAGAAGGTTCCATGGGGTGCTGAGAAGAAGGTATATTCATTTTTGTTAGGATGGAATGTTCTGTAGATATCCATTAAGTCCATTTGAGTCATAACATCAGTTAAGTCCCTTATTTCTCTGTTAAGTTTCGATTTTTCAGATCTGTCCAGTGGTGAGAGTGGGGTGTTGAAGTCTCCCACTATTGATGTGTGGGGTTTGATGTGTGATTTAAGCTTTTGTCGCCCAACGGGTTGGCAAGAGTTTCCACCTAAAACCTAAGAAAAAAGATTCTAAAACGGAGTTAAAAACAGCTTCCTAGTTGTCTCTCTCAAGTTGGTGGGTTTCTGGCGTGAGCGTTTGACCGGCAGAATGAGGTGTCTACAAGTGACACATTATGCTGTGTGGTAGATTTAGTTTTTGCTATACAAAAAAAAAAAAAAAAAAAAAAAAAGAGGTTTCTGGGCTACACGTTGCTTTGATAGAAGCATAGAACCACTCTTTCTAAGTTTTGATGGCTCCTAGAGCTGGCAGTGGCCCAGAGCTCGTGGTAAACATACCACCGCCATGTTGGGAAGCTGAGGTGGGCGGAGCCACCACCCAATGCTGCTATTTTAGCCCTAGTAATGCTGCAGTTTAAAAAAAAAATAGATTCACAATAAGACAGATTCAGATGGAACAAGACTTTAAATGCTTTACAATGTGTGTAAAAATGTACGTAGGCTTGGAAGAGAAAAAAAAGAAATATATACAGTTATATAAAAAAAGTTTTTAAAAGTTTTTAAAAATAAAGTCTTTAAAGAGACAGTAAAGGTAGTATAAAAAATAAGCCATGTAAAGGTGAATCTGGATTGTGTTGTCTTTGGGATTTTTAACTACAAAAAAAACCATTTGATCGTAAAAGCTGGTGAGTTAAGCAAATATGTATATTTTAAAGGTACATTGACTTCAAAATTTGGATGTAAGAATATGTTGCTTTGGAAAGGAAGTTCTGCTTTTGTTTCTACAGAAAGCCAGAGGCTATGGATTTGTTCCAGATTAAGATACATCAGGTTTGACCAGCCAAGACCCCCCCCCCCAAGGTCTCCGATGACACCATGGCCCAGATGATCCAACATCCAGAATGGTTTCAAGGTAACTGGCTCAGATGATACACCCTTATGGACTACTCCATAATCCTAAAATTTTCTTTGTGTCCCCATAAGATACAGTGCCTCCCTCCAACAAATATACCAAGCTGGCTTTGGAGATGGAATTGGTTCACTCCTTCTCTAAACCCAAACATATTGCTTGAAAACAAAAAGGTTAAGAAATTCTTTTGTCCCATATCAGACAGCCCTCTAGTGTGGGACAGAGAAAAACCAATATTTTTATTTAAATCAGATTGATTATAAATGTGATCTCTTTCTAAAGAAGAAAAGGGGATATGATATAGATATGATAGGATGAAAGGGTAGATTATTGAATCTACTTTTAAAGAGCAACTTGTTAAAAACGTTTTACATTGCTATGGATTTTAGTTTATTGATACAAATTTACACTTAATTTTGTTATGTTTTATATATATATATATTTCTATTCTCATTTGAGGTATTATGTTTATGTAATTCATTTAAATTGTAATGGATAATTAAGAAATACAGATTAATAATTAGTCTTCTATGATAGTCAAACTTATAGTCATGTTGTTTTCTAGGTATACATAGATATAATTCAATTAGGTAGGTAATCTTCAAACACTTCAAAGACCTACAGAATATGGCATTTAAAATGTTTTGAAAACCTAGACTTTCTGGACAGTGAGACACGTCTGCTCCTGGCAGCACCAATTTACTTCAGAGAGGAGGATGGGCATTGAAGACACTCCATATAAAGTTTATCTTCACCTTGGCAAAAATAGCCATTTGGGCAAGAAACTGTTCTTGTCTGGACTGCTTGATCAACTGGATATGCAGGACCCATAGGAAGGTGACCACTGAACTTTGCTTGGCAAAATGGTCCTTCAGGTCCCTGCTTCGCAGAGGAAACTGCCAGACATTCTACAGGACACAGAGAGAAATGACTGAGAGACTCTAGGCCTGTGGGCTGAAGACAGATGCCCCAACTTTACAAAGGAACATTAGGTGACTGTCCAGGCTGCCAGCTGTCTCTGTCTACCCTGCAAGACTCCTGAAAGTTGCTTGCATCCTTCTCCCATTTCTCAGGTAATAGTATATCCTTCTGGGGTCTTTGATGTAGTTGATGACTAGAGTTATAATTTCCTCAGTTATGATAAAAGATAAATTAGATATAAAACCTTAGACTCACAAATATAAGATAGATAGGATATCTTCTTTAATATTGTAACTGTAATTCTTGCTTGATAATTGTTTTGTTATATGTAATTTTACTATGTTAAAGATAAAACCTTCCTTTTTGAAAAAAAAGAAAAAGGGGAAGTGCTGTGGATGACTGATTGATAAATAAAACACTGATTGGCCAGTAGCCAGGCAGGAAGTATAGGCGGGACTAGCAGAGAGGAGAATTGAGAGAACAGGAAGGTAGAGAGAAGGAGACGCCAGCCTGCTGTCCAGGGAGCATCATGTAGAGGCAACAGGTAAAGCCACGGAACATGTGGCGACATATAGATTAACAGAAATGGGCTGAGTATAAGAGTAAGAGCTAGACAATGGTAGGCCTGAGCTAATGGCTGAGCAGTTTAAATAATATGAGTCTGTATGTTTATTTTATAAGTGAGCTACAGGACTGCCGGGGCTTGTCGGGACCCGGAGAGAAAAACTCTAGCTACAAACTTTAGTAATGTTTCTTTTATGTATGTGGGTGCCCTTGTATTTGGGGCATAAATGTTCAGAACTGAAACTTCATCTTGGTGGATCTTTCCTGTGATGAGTATGTAATGTCCTTCTTGATCTCTTTTGACTGATTTTAGTTTGAAGTCTATTTTGCTGGATATTAGGATGGCTACACCAGCTTGCTTCTTAAGACCATTTGATTGGAAAGACTTTTCTCAGTCTTTTATTCTGAGGTAGTGTCTATCTTGAAATTGAGGTTGTGTTTCTTGTATGCAGCAGAAAGATGGGTCCTGCTTTCATATCCATTCTGTTAGCCTGTGTCTTTTTATAGGTGAATTAAGTCCATTGATACTAAGGGATATTAATGACTAGTGATTGTTAATTCCTGTTATCTTTTGGTGGTAGTGTGTGTGTACTTCTTTTCTTTGGGATTTACTGCTGTGGGGTCTGTGTCTCAGGGGGCCCTTCTGGGTCTAATCTTAGATCTTGGTCTAATTGGAGCAGGCAGATTCTGTGTCTCAGGGAGCTGTTCTTGGGTCAACCCAAGCTAGTTGATTCTGTGAGTCACAGATGCTTTCTTGGTCTTCTCAGGACTCTTGGTCCAGTCAGAGCTGACAGATTCTGTGTTTCAGTAAGCCTCTCTTGGTCCAATGAGAGGTGGCAGATTCTACTTGTCAGAAAGCCACTCTTAGTCAAATGAGGGCTGGCAGACTCCCTGTCTGCTGAGGTTACTCTTGGTCCAATGACAGCCCTTTGTCCAATGAGAGCTCTCTCTCTCTCTAGGTCCAAATAGAGCTGGGTGTTGGTTTCCAAGTTGCAGGAAGTGGCAGGGGTCTCAGTTGGATGGGAATGGGGGCAGGGCATGTAGATTGCAGGGTCCGCTGCTGAGGGGTCTTGGTAAATGGGGACCCTTCCAGCAGGACCCTTTCCTGCTGGCCAGGAACTGGGGCCCAGTTGGCCAGGTGTTCCCGGGAAACTGCTGGGGCCCAGGGATGGGTCCTAGGGGTGGGCCTCACTGGGTATGAACACAGTCACTCACCTCTAGGTCCGAATAGGGCTGGGGGTTGGTTTCCAAGTCTCAGGATTTGGCGGGAGTCTCGGTCAGATGGGAATGGGGGCAGGGCGTGTAGATTGCAGGGTCTGCTGCTGAGAGGTCTTGGTGAACAGTGAGCCTTCTAGCAGGAGCCCTGCCTGCTGGCCGGCAACTGGGGCCCAATTGGCCGGGTGTTCCCAGGGAACTGCTAGGACCCAGGGATGGGTACTAGGGGCAGGCCTCACTGGGTATGATGAAAAGACTTTCAACTCCATATAGAAATAAAAACAAACAAACAAAGAATAACCCTGGAGAGAGGTAAAACAAACCCCAATACAAAAAGAGTTGGAGAAACTACCACCCCAGATTTCATGACTTTTTACAGGGCTAGAGTAATTAAAAGATGATGGTTCTAGCATCACAATACACGTGTTGATCAATTAAATTAAACTGAACACCAAACATAAATACACACACCTGTGGATACCTTATTTTTGATAAAGAAACTAGAAATACACACTGGGAAAAAAACAGCTTCAATACATTGTGCTCACCAAACTTTATGGCTTCAAGAAGAAGAATGCACATTGACCTGTATTTCTCACCCTGAACAAAATTCAACTCCTTGAGGTGGATCAAGGATCTCAAATTGAAACAAGAGACCCTGAATATGACAGAAGACAAAGTGTGTAATAGGCCTGAACTGACTGTTGCCAGAAAAGACTTTCTGAATCAGACACCTGTAGCATAGGAACTAAGACCCACATTTAATAGATGGGACCACATGAAGCTGAAAGCTTCCTTATGGCAAGATATATATATATAAGTTATGGGATTTTTAAATAACCACTATACCATATGACAGTGTATGCTGTGTTATTGAAATAAATTATAGATATGAACTATAAATACATTTCCTATTCCTTGTTATTAAATGACAATGCACTACGGATGAAGGTAAGAGGTACATTATGAGTTCCAGAACAGCATAAAACTTGATTTTCTTTTCTGAAGATGTGGTATATTACTGTTTGTCCAGTTCAGAACAGAATCTCTGAGTTCAAATATGTTTCTGCCTTGTCCTTTCTGGTAGCTTTGAGTATAAGTATGCATTCTGAGACCCAGGCATCAAAAAATCGTGGTCAAATATTGGGGAAGTGTCATTAGTCTCATGATTGACTTCTATAAGTCACTAATAAACAGAGAGATTGCACACTGGAAAGGATAAGGCCTTAGATCATGAGTTTTAAACATTGAAGCTGAGATTATATTTGTAAATGATTTATATTGTCAGTGTAATATTTTTCAAGCATGTATGCTACTCGTAAGATGGCATTGCTTATGTCAAATTCTATCATCACTATCATCAAGATATGATAGGCATCAGGAATACTGTGTGCTTGTGAAATGTATTAAGATACATTGATCAGGAGAATTTGACTTATGAAATTTACCTGTTTCAGACTGCTGTGTTTCAGACTCAGGTTTGAAAATTTGATGAGAATAATCCCTCAGCTGAATGTATTTTGAAATGAGATATTTAATCAATGTTTTGGACTTCAATCAATATGTGATTATTCAATATAATTATTAAAATGCATTTACCTCTGGGTGTGGACATTTTTCAGCCAAACTGAAAGAGAAAGACTGTAGAGTTAGTCTCACGCATAGTGAGAACTCCTAAACTACCTTTATGAAGGCTTCAGATGGCACTGAATTCTCGTTACCTTCTTTCAAAATGAACATCTATTATTTTACTGGTTAGGACAAAACCTGACAGAAATATACTGAAACATAGCAAAGCAATTTAAAGATTCAATGTAATCTCCATCGAAATTCCAACAAGATTTGTCAGAAAAATTGAAAAAACAACCACAACAGCATCCAAACACCTTTCAGGTTCATATGGATGTCCAAACAAACAAACAAACAAACAAACAAAAGAACAAAAGAAACAAAAGAATGGACAGACTCTGCCAGCTCCTACTGGACCAAGAGGTGAGTCACTGTTTTGCTAGCTGGTCACCTCAGGCTTTAGAATTAGGCCCAGGGGCACAACCTGTGCCCCCCATACCCTCACCCATTGCAGCCCCAGTTGCATGCCAGCAGGCAAGATTCCTGCAGGCAGGCCTTCCCATCACCACCCCTCATCAGACCCTGTAATCTACAACTCCCACTCTGTGCCCCAATCCTACCCATCCCACCAAGACCACAGCTGCTCCCTGAGACACAGCTCCACCAGATCCAATTGAACTAAGAGGGAAGTCACTGCTCTCCCAGCCAGTCACCCCAGCCTCTAGACCCTAGGCCCAGGGATACAACCAATTTCCCCATACCTACACCCATTGCAGCCCCAGTTGCAGGCCAGCAGGCGAGACTCCTGCAGTCAGGCCTTCCCACCACCACTGCCCATTGGATCCTGCAATCTACAAGCCATACTTGGCCCCCAACCCACCCATCCCCTGAGACTGCAGCTGCTATGTGAGACCCAGACTCAGCAAACTCCTATTGAACCAAGAGGTGAGTCACTGTTCTCCTAGCCGGTCATCCCAGCCTCTACACCTTAGGCCCAGGGGCACAACCCTTGCCCCTGTACCCCTACCCACTACAGCCCCAGTTGCAGGCCAGCAGGCGAGACTCCTGCAGGCAGGCCTGACCACCACCCCCCCACATTGGACCCTGTTATCTAAGAGCCCCACTCGGTCCCCCAAACCCATCTATTCCCCAAGACCACAGCTGCTCCCTGAGACGAAGACTCTGCCAGCTCCCACTGGACAGAGAGGTGACTTACTGTTCTCCCAGCTGGTCACCCTGCCTCCAGAGACAAAACCTACCCCCTACCCCCACTCATTGCAGCACCAGTTGCAGGTCAGCAGGCAAGACTCCTGTGGACAGGTCTTCCCCCCCCAATTGCACCCTGCAATCTACAAGTTCCACTCTGTCCCCCAAGCTCCCCAAACCCCAGCAGCTCCTTGAGATACAAACACCACCAGTACCTATTGGACCAAGAGCAGCTCCCTGAGATACAGACACCACTTGCACTGATTGGAGGAAGAGATGGGTAGATGCCAGTGTAAGAATGCATTCAACAACAAAAAGAGCAACATGGCACCATCAGAACCTATAATTTCCATAATTTACTGAATTGAACCCTTACTACTGAGACATCTTCATTAGCAAGTTAAACATTTTATAATTCATCTCATGTTAAAAGAAATAAATCCCCCTTGATTTGTAACCTCCTACAGTTTACTACATTTTCAAATTTGTCACAATAATTTTGTGTATCATTTAATCCTTATGCCCCCATTTCCTCAAGTCACTGCTTCTTTGAATTCACACTTTGAAGCACTTTATATATCCACCTATTCATCAAAACTATACTCAGGATGGTGTGACTGGCCAATGATGAAGTGAGAGGCAACAAAGGAAGTTCTTGGATTCTAGCAACACAGATCTAACAGGTATAGAATGGTGAGGTTGGTCCAAATGTGCTCAATTCTAGGGCTTCCTATCCTCACCGTGTGGTGATATTTTAATTGTGCTGAAATGTGATTTTATTTGTATGTTAATAAATAAAGTTTGCCTGGAGATCAGAGGTCAAAGTGAGCCAGGAACAGAAGTCAGGCGGTGGTAGCACAGGACTTAATCTGATCCCATGGCAGTGTTCCCTGGAGTTGGAATAATAGGCAGTTGTGACCACTTGAACTGCATTCTAGGAACTAAACTTAGTTCTAATGAAGAGCAAGAAATGATTTAACCAGTACATGAGCTCTCTATTTCTGAAGTTATAGATTTTTAAATTCCATATAATATATTGATTAATATATAAATTCCATCACTTCACACTTTCCTTACCTTCCTTGATGCCCTCCAATGTCTCCATCCTCTACATTATCCTCTGCCTTTCCGTTACCTCTCAAACTGAATGCCTCTCTTTAAATTATTAATGTTATATACATGCACACACACTCACACACACATCACACATGCAAAGACATTAAAATAACTGGCTGAGACCATTTCATATTGCTTTTGTGTATGTGAATCACATTTTCACTATTTGTTCATCAGTTGAAGTACATTAATGCCATTTCCATTTCCTGGCTATTGTGAAAAGGGCAGCAGAGAACATGACTGAGAAGGCATGGGTGAAGAGAAGGTATGAATGGGAAGGTCATGGGAAACACACTGACTAGAGCCTGGAGAAGGAAGTGAGAAGTCTGGCTGTGTAGAGGTTGTGATTATTTTGCATGATTAATTAGGAGACTGATCTCTGGAAGAGACTAATCTCCCCCCTTTCAGTACTCATTAACTGACTATTTTTTTTAAAAAATATTTTTTATCTTTAAAAATATTGAATCTTTAGAATCATATTATCTGATTAACATTTACAATAGCTTCAAAAGTTCATGCAAGATGTTTTATTATGCTTTTCTTTTCCCTCAACTCATCCCAGATCCTCCCCTCTACCTTATGCATCCCAATTTATGTTTTCCTTTCTCTTTCAATCTTTAAAAAATACCACAAAACAAATACCCAAACAAGAAAAAAAAATAAGGCAAAAATAACAGATCACAAACCCTGTCCCTTCACATATAAATTGAAAGCAAAATAAAACAGAAAAAACCCTGGAATTCATTTTGTGTTGGCTAACTACACTTGGACATTGAAACTTGGTATACCTAGTCATACTATATTAGGGACAATGGATTTTCCCTTTCTGGCTGGTATAAATTACAGATTCCTTCTTTGTTAGGGATGGGATCCTGTGTCCATTTGCCCATCCACACCCCCAGTGCTGGAACTCCATTGTTGAACTTGAACCTATGCAAGTTTTATGTGTTATGCTACAGTTGTTTGGAATTAATTTGTGCATCAGTCCCCTTGGGCATAGAAAAAACTGTTTCCATGATTTTTCATTTCATGACAGAACATTTTGTTTAAAATTTTGTCATGGATGAATACATTCTCTTTTATGTCCCAAGATTCTCTATTCTAATTGTAGGATATATAAGAAATGAACAAGAAGCATGATCGAGGGAGATGTTCACTCTGTGGGTAAGTAGTTACATTGGTCATATGTAGTTACTTGATGTGTGAAAAAAACAATGTTCTTTTCCAAGACAGAAGTTTGTGTATAATAATTCTGTACTATAATGAAGAGATTGTAGTGAAGAGCAACACTATCTTATTTTTAAATCTTATGGCATTATGGACAAGAATCATGTTAGAAATTTTTTGAATTGGAGTACATAAAAAGTTGGAAGACACTCTCATCTACTAATTCATAATTAAAGTGTAGTCTATTAGGAAAAGTGGGGTGAAGGAAGGCAGGGAGAGCGGGAGGAGGGATGAGAGGGGGATCTGTGGTTGATAGGTAAAATGAATATGTGATAGATAATATTTATTGATTTTTATATTGTGTTCTTTCCTTGCATTCTAGGATGAAGCAGACTTGGTCATGACATGTGATCAATTGATGTGATCTTAAAATTCGTTTGCCATCATCATTTTTCCCTTCATACTTTCAAAAAGTGACTTTCTTTTTAATGAAAATTTCCCCATATACTATATTCTGGTCATTGTTTCCCCTTCCTCATCTCTGCCCAGATTCTCCCTACACCCCTACCCACCTAACAACATGCTTTCATTCTTCTTCTTTATAAATCCATCAGGAAAATAAAAAATCAAACTAGAATAGAAAACTTAAAAAACAAAGAAAATGCATGAGTAAAACATACACACTCAGAGAGACACACACTCACAAGATTCATAAAAACATAATTGGAAGCCATAATATTTAAAAAAAAAGACTCATAAAGAAAAAGATGGGCAAAAATTATTAAACATAACATCTCCAAAATACAGCTGAGTTCATTTTTGTGTTGGCCGTCTACTGCTGGACATGGGGCCATTTATTGTGGTTTGTATACCCTGTAAGACTCCACTGGAGAAAACTGATTTTACCCTCGCAAGAAGTTGTTAGTTGCTGATAGCTTCTGGGTCAGAGAAGAGGACTTCTCTTCTGTTCCCCTGTCAGCACTGGGACACCATCTGGCTTGCACCTCAGCAAGTCATGAGCATTCTGCTTCAGTATCTGTGAGGTCATATGTGCATGAGTCTTGTAGTGTGTCTGAGACACTATTTCCTTGATGTCCTCCCTGACTAGTACAATCCTTCTGCCTCCTCTTTTGCACACTCCCCTATGCCCTGAGGGAAGAGATGTGATGAGGACATCCCATTTAGGATCGAGCATTGCAAGGGTTTTCATTTTCTGCACAGTGTCCTGTTGTTGGACTTTGTATTTATTACCATGTACAAAGTGAAGAAGATTCTGGAGGATGAATGAGTGAGACACTGTTCTAAGGATACAGCAGAATGTCCTTAGAGTTATTTTATCACTACAATCCTTTAGCAGAAGATTTTCTTCTAGGTCCATGACCTATCTTGCCAGTAGTCATGGTTGTGTCAGAGAAACAGCAGATAGAAATTGAAGTTGAAGTGTTACTCCACCAGGAGAAAAACTCTCTGATGAGAAACCTCATTAGGTAAAGCCACAAGGCTACAGACTCCAGAATGTCTTTTGCTTATGCTGTGCCTTTACATTGTTGCTGTTACATGGCCTTTTCTGTGTCTGATATGATGTATTTATATGTGTGTGTGTGGGTCCCCCACTACCTGTATTGTACTGTGTCTATCTTATGATTTCATCTTTATCTATGGGCATTTGTTTCTGTAGATTGTCAGAAAGATGACTGTTTTAGATCACAGCTCAGGTTGACATAGGAAATAGTTGAAATTCCCCAGCTGCCAGGATGGCTGTACACTATCAATTGGTGTAAAGCTTCAAAGCAGCTTTAGATGAGACCAGGTGCCTTACCAATGGGTTTTTAAGATAAACTATTCCCAGGAAAAGCAGTTCAGTTCAGAAAGACATTATAGCCAGCTCTCTGATTTGTTGAACCATGGTTAAATGTGCAAGGCAGCCTAATTGCTATGTCAGTCTCTCTTGCTAGGTCTGGCTGATAACATAGGACCATGATTAACTTTCTGCACAAATTCTAATCTCAGTTTTATGATACAGGTATGTAACCTGAAGACTCAAAGTTCAGCCAACTAACTGTTTTTTTGTATTGGGTTCTGAAGTTGTGTGCCTGAAAGGGTACAAGTAACATAGGTCTAGATAAAAAAAAAAAAAGCTTTGTTCAGCTACACTATGGGGGAACATTTCCAACTGACCAGAGTTATAGAGACTGACCTCATAGCTCTGAAAAAGAGTTACAAGTTTCCTTTTTATGATCTAAAATTACATATAGTACAGAAGAAACATATTTTAGGTTTAAAAACGCCTTTAGTGTCACTTTGCCCTTGAAAGTGCGAAGTGGGCTCATAGTAAGATTTAAGGTAATCCTGAGTTCCAATCAAAGCATTCATGACACAGCTTTCTCTCTGTATGCACTCCAAGTCCAAGAAAGGCCAGCATTTCTGTTAATCACAAAATGTTAGTTTAAAATGTTTATTACACTTAGAAGTCTAGGATGTAGCACACAATTTCCTTATTTTTCCTAGACTCCTCAATAGTTTAGATTGGTAACTATGGTGATATTTTCTTTTGTACTAAAATGTTATTTGTATGTTAATAAATAAAGTTGCCTGGGGGTCAGAGCTATTAGCAAGCCATAGGAAAGCAGGGCGGTGGTGGCATACGTTTGTAATCCCAGCACTTGGTAGGCAGAGCTAGGTAAGTCTCTGTGTGTTCAGGGATAAAGCCAGCATTGGATACACATGCCTTTAATCTCAATACCAACCATAGGAGACCTGGAGGTCTGTACAGACAGGCAGTGACGAGGCGGTCATGTGGTTGAGTTTACAACCAATGAGAAGGCAGAACCGAAAGTCTTTATAAAGACTTTAACACATGAAGTAGCTGGTTCGCAGAGGTAGGACCACCGCAGGAGGAAGGGTAAAGTTTTAGCTCTTAGCTCTGACCTCTTGGCTTTCTTCTTTGCATTGGTTCTGTGTTTCTTATTTAATAAGACGGTTGGTTACATCTACAAGTAACTCCTTTAAAATTCTTTATAAGACTATCTCTCTAGATAGATAACAAAAATGACTGGTTCAATCTTGGCAGCTCCAAGATTACAGACCACTAGTTAGGAAGCTGAGATTTACTGCATGTGAGTCATTGGTATGACTCTGGTTTTTGTCATTTACTTAAGAAATGGATTGTGACCTTCAAATGTAACTCCTATTGCCTTAATGATTCTGTTGGGTATATATAGCTGTAAAGAACAAAGAGATTTGGAGTCAACATGAAAGAATAGTAGTATGCAGAGTACCTTCCAGTATCATGAACACTACTCAGTAGAGGTGAATGTTCTAGTTATGCAGCAGCTCAACAACTTCATGTTCAATGTGATGTGTAGATGTTGTCTTCAACAGTGGGGATTTACCATAAATTTATGGGGAACAATCAATAGCCTTAAGAAGAGCCTGAGTTGTTTATGGTATTTCATTGAGTCCCTTTACATAAAAACTCATTTAGATATAATTTTCTATGAGGATATTTTTTGGTATATGAGAAAATAAACTAACATCATGTTAATGGCAGTATCTGGTTCTTAGTTAACCTTATTATTGGTATGACATATCTTTCAATCCTTTGGATGTGTGGCCTTCCAGTGGAGTGTTGTCCACCTACTAGAAGACATACCCTTAAAGAAAATTTTTTCCTTTATGGTCCCTGAGCCATAGATGTGGAAGCTGTGGTGCATATGTACCCATTGGGGATAGAGTACCAATGATCTCTAACATGAATCCTAATTGATACTATAATAAAAAGCTGGAGCCAGATATTGGGGTAAATGCTGAAAGATTCAAGAACCAGAGCAGCCAGCCACTAGTTCTTACCTCTACAAAATCCTCAGCCTGAAAGAGAGCCTGACTCCTGTCTCCTCCAGCCTTGTATTCCTTTTCTCCACCCAGCCATATCCTGTCTCAACCTTCCTAGTGCTGAGATTAAAGGTCTGTGTGCTACAACTGCTTGACTCTGTTTCTCTTTTAGACTGAATCAATCTTGTGTAGCCGAGATTGGCCTTGAACTCACAAAGATCTGTTAGTCATAACCTTTTTCCTTTCTTCTTTTTATTAAAATAGAAAAGGGGAAATATGGTGATATTTTATTTGTACTGAAATGTGATTTTATTTGTATGTTAATAAATAAAGTTGCCCGGGGGTCAGAGCTATTAGCAAGCCATAGTGAAAGCTGGGCGGTGGTGGTGCACGCCTTTAATCCCAGCACTTGGTAGGCAGAGTTAGGTAGATCTCTGTGTGTTCAAGGATACAGCCAGCATTGGAGACACACGCCTTTAATCTCAATACCAACCATAGAAGACCTGGAGGTCTGTATAGACAGGCAGTGATGAGGCGGTCATGTGGTTGGGTTTACAACCAATGAGAAGGCAGAACAGAAAGTCTTTATAAAGACAAACACAGGAAGTAGCTCTCTTTCGGAGAGGTAGGACCATCGTGAGAGGAAGGGTAAGGTTTTTAGCTCTTAGCTATTGCTCTGACCTCTTGGCTTTCTTCTTTGCATTGGTTCTGTGTTTCTTATTGAATAAGATGGTTACTTCTACAAAGATCTGCTTCTGCCTCCGGAGTGCTGGGATTAAAGGTGTATGCCACCACTGCTTGGCTTCTATGGTGAACTAGTGACTTAGATCTGCACTCTGATCTTTGGGCAAGCTTTGTTTTAGATCACAAACAGAATATCAACACAATGATCTGTTGATCACTGTGTCTAGTGCCTTTTCTGTGATAGTCTTCATTTGCTGTAGAGAGTGGCTTCCTTGATGAAGGGTGGTAGCTATACTTATCTGTGAGTCTAAGAATAAGATTTAAAATGTAGTAAGAAATTATGGTCATCTAGCAATGTAACAGTATTAGATTCTTTTTAAAGGTTCATTGTAGGGTAAAGGGGCCAAGGGAAAAATGCCTTGCCTATAACTAGACCTGAGACCTGGGCCAAGGAAAAGCACCCTGACTCTGACTTGACCCCCGGACTAGGTCTTGAAATAACAAAAATTCCTGAGCTTGCCCCAGAGTTAGACTACAAAATCCCACCAATCACTGAGCACAAAATCCCACCAATCCATGAGCACTAAATGCCCTTGGGATGTCTTTTAGAAACCTTCAGCCTCTACACCTGACACCCATGCTGAAGGACCCTAAACATTTACCTTTGCAATCAAATTTGGCCTCAAAATCCCTTAAATAATCAATCCAAATGGCTGCCTAGCAGCACCCTAAGTCTTAATATTATTCAGGACCTTTCCCCTTATCAGCCTAAGCCAGTAGCCGCTTCTCTTTCTCTCTAGCCTCTCTGGTTTCTCTTTCTCCCTCCTCAGCAACAGGCTGCCCACCCAGTCAGGGCTGAGTATATTGCATTAAAATGAAGTACTCAACTGTCAAATACAAGGCCTTTCTCTATGAAAACTAATTGAATATTCAGTATGTTACTCAATCTTACAACTTCATCTCCCATGATGTATGGAGATATTTTATTTGTACTGAAATGTGATTTTATTTGTATGTTAATAAATAAAGTTGCCTGGGGGTCAGAGCTAATAGCAAGTCATAGCAGAAGTCTGGCAGAGGTAGCACACACCCTTAATCCTGATCACATGACAGGCAGATCTCTGTGTGTTCAATGATACCACCAGCATGGAGACACACGCCTTTAATCTCAATACCAACCATAGAAGCCCTGGAGGTCTGTATAGATGGGCAGTAATGAGGAGGTCATGTGGTTGGGTTTACAACCAATGAGAAGGCAGAACAGAAAGTCTATAAAAAGACAGATACACAGGAAGTAGCGCTCTTGCTGAGAGGAAGGACAGCAGCGGCAGTGAAGGGTAAGCTCAGCTCTCAGCTACTGCTCTGACCTCTTGGGCTTTTAACTCTGCAATTGGCTCTGTGTTTCTTATTTAATAAGACTGTTCATCTGCAATGATGTTTATATGATTCTCACCAACAATCTTCTCCCAAAGGAGTGTCGGGGCATCTAGGACCAGGCTAGGGTTCATGCAGATGAAATCCACCAAACTGATGACACCTACCCAGTTGAGGCCATGGCAGTTCTTGACCCCCTGAAAATGATTACAATACCCCAGGGAACACCCTAGCTAGGAATTAATTTTTAATTTGCCTCCTGGCTGGTATCCACAAGGCCACCCTTAAGGCTGTAAATTACGAAAAAGTCCAAGGAGTCATCCAGGAAAGGCATGAAAACCCATCTCAATTCTCATACTGCCTTATAATGGCCCTCTTACAATATGCCGCTCAAGAATCTGAGACCCCAGATGGGAAGCAACTCCTTAAGACCTACTTTTTCTCCCAGATTTTCACTGATATTTTGGCAAAGCTTAAACATCTAAAGAGAGGACCCCTAGATCCACAGGTGAAAGACTTAACTATGACCTTCAAGATAAGCCATGGGAGAGATGAAAAAGTCCCCAAACAAAAATACCTGATGATGGGTAAGGCCTCTCAGCCAGCCAAACCAAAAGCTCAGGCTCCATGGTTTCCAAAAGCCTGAGAACCTCTGTGTCCTTGTTTCAAATTTGGCCAGGAGGGTCACTGGGCCCAGGCTTATCTGAACCCTTGTAAACCACTCAGACCATGCCATCAAGAAGGTGCCATCAAGAAGGGCATTGGAGTGTTGATTGTCCCCATGTCCCTCATGGCATGAGGGCATCAAGCTTGGATTGCCTTTCATCTGACCAACTTGGTGTGGCCATGAATGACTGAGGGGGCCTGGCTTGGCCTGGCCACTGCCACCTCAGATAGGGAGCCTCAAGCAGTTATCACAGTATCAGGGTGACCCACCTCCTTCCTTCTGGACACCAGGTCCACTTCTTCAGTCCTAATGGAGTTGTGGTAATCTATCTCTTCTTATTCCTCTATTGTTGGAGTAAGGGGACAGCATTACCAGGCTCACCAAACCACACCACTTAGCTCTATTCTTTTTTTCATTTTTCTTTATTAAGAAATTTTCTACTCACTCCACATACTATCCACAGATTCCCCGCTCCTCCCTCCTCTGACTCCCCAGCCCTCTTTCCCAAGCCACCCCACATCCCCACATCCCCCAAATCGAGGTCTTC
>CABHPP010070985.1:0-19038 GCA_902168425.1 Peromyscus attwateri | reverse complement strand
TATATATATATATATATATATATATATATATACACACATATATATACATATACATATATACATATGTGTGTGTGTGTGTGTGTGTGTGTGTGTAGATAAAGAGGATATAATTAAGAAATTAAGAGTCACATGATGTTAGTACAGCCCATGACTGGTACTACTAAAATACCAAGGAAAAGAATGCTGTTTATGCTTAATGTTTAAAGTATGACTTAAGAAATAAACGCCAAACCTCCGAGAAGATTAATTATGAACTGTAGATTAATTGTAAAGTTTAATGGAAAAGTATTCTCTCCTCAGAATGAACCCAGCGATGAGAATGTCAAAAGAGAACAATCGCCATAGAACAAAAGGGAAGATGGAGAGTGGTTAGGAAGATTGCACACAAGGGCACCAGCCTCAGACTGCACAGGCTTCTGCTTCACTGCCAACCAGCACCTCACAGCTGGAGAATCCGAAAGCTCCTAAATCCTTCCAGACCAGGGGTGGGGAACAAGAGATAAATTGAATTTTTGTTTAAGTGAGCAAATGATTTTTTCCACCATCTAATAGATTTGACCAAGAAAGAGATGAGAAAGAGAGTGTGGGGAGGGGAGGAAGGAAGATGATGAAGAGAAAGAGAAGGAAGAAAAGGAGAGAGGGAGGAAGAGAGAGGAGGAGGGAGGGAGGAGGGAGGGAGGAGGGAGGGAAGCGGGTAAAGAAACACCGAAGTCCAGTCTGATTTACTAATACCTATGTAAATATTATTGCATATTAGTTGATTGTTAGGTCAATGAATTCAATAACACATTTAAAAAAAGAAAATTATACATGACCAAATAAAATTTATTTTAAGAACTGAACAGTGGCTAAAGGTTAGAAAGTCCATTAATGAAAACCAGCACACCAGCAGAATTAAAGTAAAAGAAATTTTAGAAGCATATCATATACATACATACATATATGTATATATACATACATACATGCACATACATATATGCAAGGTGTTTGACAAAATACAGTACCAATAGTTATTTTTTCTTTTTTGCTTTCAGATGCTTTTTATTTTTTATCAAAATAAAACATATACACAGTTTTTGAAGTTTGATAATTTTACATGGATTAAATGAAAAATAACAAACTACACTCTCAGTAGTTTCTGCCTTTCCAGCCCCTCACTCACTCTCAACTGTTTTTTCCCTTTTATTGACAATGGATTCTTTCATCATACAATATATTCTGATTGTGTTTTCCCTCTCTCTACTCCTCCCAGTTCCTCCCCATGGCCCATCCCTCTCAGATCCACTCACTCCCTTACTATGTCTCATTACAAAAGAACAGGCTTCTAAGAGATAACAACAAAACACAACAAAATAAAATATAGTAAGATGGAGGAAAACCCGTCAGATCAAAGTTTGACATGGTAACCCAACTGAAGGAAAAGAGCTCCAGAAACGGGCAACAGAGTCGGAGACCTACTCATTCCCACAGTCAGGAATCCCATAAAAATACTAAGCTAAAAGCAGTAATATATACCTAGAGGACCTGGTGTAGACCCATGTTGGCCCTGTGTTTGGTTTGCTGCTTCAGTTTCTGTGAATCCATAGGCACCTTGCTTAGTTGACTCAGAGGGCTTTCTTCTCCTGGTGTCCTCTATCCCCTCTGGCTCTTACACTCTTTCCTGACTCCTCTTCTGTGGGATTCCCTGAGCTCTGAGGGGGAGGATTTGATGGAGACCTCCCATTTAGAGCTGTGTGTTCCAAGGGCAGCCTCTCTGGGTAATGTCTGGCTGTGGATCTCTGCATCTGTCCCCATCTGCTGCAGGAGGAAGCTTCTCTAATAATGACTGAATAAGTCACTGCTCTGAGTATAATAGAATATCATTAGGAGTCATTTTATTGATATATATGTATCAATAAATATATATATACTATACATATATATATATATATATTTATTAACTCAAAGTGTTCGGTTTTACCCTAGGTCTCTGGGCTATCTAGTCTCTGGTTCTTGATTACCCAGGCAGTGTCAGGTATGGGTTCTGTCTCATGGTTTGGGCCTTAAGTCAAAGCAGATATTCGTTGGCTACTCACACAAATGCTGGACTTGGGGTGGGTGGGGACTGGAACAGGAAAGTTAAGTGGGGAGGCGACATAGGGTAGAGGGAGATAATGTGGTGAGAGATCCGAAATTGAAGGGCATTTGAGGTATGATTTAGAAACTTAGTATAATGGAAACTTCCTAAAATATGTGAAGGTGATCCTAATCAGGTCTCTTATTAATGGGGGACACAGAATCTCAACTAGGCATCTCTTATTACTAAATGAGGCATCTCTTGTTACTAAGTGGGACTGGGAAGCATTCAGTTGAGCTGTTGGCCAAGCAGGTCCCATGGAAATCTCCAAACAACCCAGGCTGTTGCCAAGACAATGAGTTGCTCTCTGCCAACTGACAATAAGGCCCCATTGCCTAGGACAACACTTAAACAACCCATTGAACTTGGAGAAGTCCAGTTGATGCCTACCTGGAGCCTTCACCCTATGTTCCAGTGTCTTTGATGTGGGAAGATACTCTGTAGGCTAGTAAAAGACAAACATAAAACACCAACTTAGCCACAAAACCTTTGAACTACAACCAGGACCTTTCATTATCTTGTTTTGAGAGAAGGTATTGTTGAGTAGCAAATGGTGGCCTGGAATTCAAGATCCCCCTGCCTCAGTAACTCAAGTTCTTGAATAACAGGAATTTACCACTAGGCCTGGCTACACATATCTTAACTTAAGAAAACAAGACTCTTATTAAAGTTGAAATTGATGGATAAATCTTCACTGTTGCACACATCAATAGTCATCATTTTATTTCACATGGAGACACTTCCTGAAAAGCTCAGAACATGATCAAGTATCCACCTTCATAATACATAAAACCTTAATATTGTGAATATATTACAAAGTTCTGAAAATGCAAAACTATAAATCCAATAGTCCTATTAAAATTGAGCTTGATTGTCCATAACTCTAAAAATAATTTGAGGTTGAAATGGTATTAAGAGAATTTTCTATAATTTTTAAGTGAGTTGTAAAGTAAATGAGCTCACAGAGGAAGAAACTGTGTTTAAAGCTGTAAATAATGTATAAGTGGCTCCATGCAACTTACAATAAGGACAATCCAGGCTAAGAACCAGGCTGATATTCCATTTCATACTTATTGGTTTCATCAGCTTGAAAAGTTTCCCCAAATTTACTAAGTAGCATGCTTAAGAAATCATGAATTGGGGGAGAAATGGCTCAGAGGTCAAGAGATGAAGAAAACATACTGTTCTTCCAGAGGACCTGAGTTCTGTTCCCAGCACTCACATCTGACAGTTCACAACTGCCTATTAACTCCAGCTTCAGGGAATCTGGCAAGCTCTTTTGACTGTCATGGGCACTGTACTCATGTGTACAGTTCTGACCCCCTTCTCTGCAAACATTTGTATGCAGAATTAAAAGAAAACAGTAAAAAATCTTTTAGAAAATAAGTTAGGACTAAACTTGTAATTTCATTTGTAACTACTGAGGATGCAGAAAAAGAATAATTGAGATGAGCAATATCTACAGTCATTATTTATGAATTTATCCTCTGACCGTGAAAGAACAAAACTGGGAACAAACCAAAGCAAAGTACAAAATATTTATACTCAGAGAAATTTTAATGCCACAACATGTCAAAAGCAAAATGTTATCTGGAAAAAAACCTTAATTATTAGGGGCTGGTGAAATAAAATGTGGTAAACTCAAGCAATTATTATATAACTCTAAAGAGGGTGAGGATTTTTAAATGTGGCTTATAAAGGAGAGAAAATGAAGTAAAGAATGTCCCTATAAAGTACAACAGAATAGTCTAAGGATATATTATCACACACTAAATAAATAAATGGAAAAATAAAATAAATACAATATAATAAAATGTCCACAAATAATTACTTGTATTAACTTGTTAATAAGACCCCAGTTCGCCTGCCCCTTCTCTATTAAATTTTCCCCCTAATTCTTCTGTGCTTTGCACATTACTCTGAAACGCTTGTCCTCTTGGAATTCTTTTATAGAGTATGGCCTCTTGTTAGGAACATCAAAATTGCACAACTTTTCTTTGCAATAAGCAACTCTAACAACATTTCTCGAATTGAAGACTGTGTGTTAGGAAAATTCTTCTGTAAATAAACTTCAGTTTCATAAGTGATTTAGAACAAAAAGCATCAAAGATATTGTTAGTGTTAGATCCCAATACGTCCTTGTTATGATACCACAAATCCTCATAGCATGCTGCTACTTTACTTTGCACAAACATTCAAAGAAAGGAGAATGAGCAATCTCTGCATACAAAGACAGGATAATCATTCTCTTTTTCTGAAAGAAAAGCAAATTTCACAGGCAATAGTGTGCACCAAAGACATCAGATTGGTACTTGGGCTAACGGAAAGGCAAAGCCTTGGGTATTGCCATGGCTCCATTGGGGCTCAGAGCATGGTGACCCAAGTCTGACCTTCTGGCATGCTGAATAGTTTGAAGTGAAAGAAATAAGGGTCTCAAAAACAAGGTGTCTGCCTCATCTTCTCTTACCCTCATTTCTTCTTCCCTGTTCTTTCCTTAAGTGAGTCACAGAAACCAAAGCTCTCCCTAAAAACAAGCTGGATGACACAGAATGCCACCCTTAGACCTCTTTTCCTTTCTGAAGGCCTTCACATGACATGTACCTTGCCCTATATCTTGAAAGGGATGCTACGCAGGGGTTGAGAAGACTCTGAACTTGCTGAGCCCTCCTCGCAGACAGATATTATCCATAGACCATAACTATCCTGGTTAGCTTCAGTTATCAACTTGACACAACCCAGAGTCACCTGTGGAGAGAGTCTCAGTTGAGGGACTACCTGGATCAGAAGCCTGTGGCCCTGGCTGAAGGCCTATGTTAACTGTTAATCGATATGGGAGAGACTAGTTCTCTGTAGATGGTACCATCCCTAGAAAGGTAGGCCTGAGCTGTAAAAGGAAGCTAGTTGTACATGAGTCTAAGAGCAATCCAGAAAGCAGGATCCTTTTGTGGCTCCTGCCTCCAGATTCCTGCTTGAGTTTCTGCTCTGACACCCTCAAAGATGGACTGTCACTTGTTAGCTGAAACAAACTTTCCCTCTGTTTTGTCACAGCAAGGGAGAGGTCGCTAGGACAGTGTCCTTTTGTCCAGTCACATTTCTAGAGTAATCCAATCTTCATGGAACATAAGGATAAAAATAGTTTCCCCTACATCACTTTCTCATTTTAGAAAGCTCCAATGTTATATAAAATTTTGTAAAATGATAGCTGAGTGTGGTAGCAAATGCCTTTAATCCCAGGACTCATGAGGCAGAGGCAAGCAGATCTCTGTTAGTTTGAGGCCAGCCTGGTCTACAAAGTGGGTTCCAGGACAGCCAGAACTGTTACACACAGAAACTTTGTCTTGAAGAACCAAAAATTAATTAATTAATTAATATAATAAATATTTTTTTAAATGTCACTTTTCTGTTGATAACTTGTCTTTTGCGTTGGAGTTACACTGGTGGTGAATGGAGCCATAGGATGACCTTTTCCCCCTATATCTCTATGGCCTCACACCATGGCTAGCATATTTTGAGGAAATGATTTTGGATGACTGAATGAATGTCATCTCAAGGACAGCAATTGATATATCTTTTCTACTAGGTAAACCTCTCCTGCTAAATACATCTGGTTATACATTGAAAGTCTCATAAAATCATCTCTGCAGAGAAAGTCCTTTCTTCTTTCAAGACTAAATAAATGATAAGAACTGACTGCCAGTCTTCCTTACTGAGTTTCATCTAAATCATGTATAAGTAAGGGGGCAGACAGCAGTCTCCATTTGGAAGAAGTGAAGCAATGAGGAGTTGGAGTAATATTTTAATTATACAAACTGTAATTACATGATTACATATAATATAATCTAGTATACAATCCAATCCATGTGCAATACAACTTAGCTATGGGTTTAATATGACAGATACATGAAGAAATTATCATCACAATCAGTCTTAGAACATTTACATTATCCTAAAAAGCATTTTTAAATTGCTCTTGAAAGACAGCATCATGTGAAAATTGTAAGCATTTTTTTTTTTTTGATAATTAGTCTTGATCTATCTGACTGGATTAAGAGATGACTAGGAGAGGTGAAATTCGCTTCTGTGTTTCTATATTTACAGAGAGAAAGTATATGGGTACAGTATCTGAAGAAAAGACCTGCCCTAAGTGTACATGACACACTATCCATGGGCCTGTATGGAAGGAAGGTGACAGAAGACAGTCTGGGTGCAAGCTCTCCTCGTATGAGTGTGGCTTTCCATCTACCATTGACTTCAGACGCAGCTTCTTCAGCCTTCCAGCATGTCAATACCACTGACTAACTAGGAACATTGTGGGCCTTTAACAGTGGACTGAGACTGCTGGGGCATTCAGCTTCTTGGACTGAGCAACAATCACATTCTTGGCCTCTCCAGCATGTAGATGACTATTATTGGGCTGCCCCGACCTTATCATGCAAGCCAATCAAATTCACCCCATTTAATATATATATACTGGTTCCATTCCTAAGTAAACCCCTGACTAGAAAAGTTCTAAACAAGTAGAAGACCAGGAGAGGTAAGGTGATGTTTCTACTTAATTTCTCCCATCTGAAATCTTTCTTTTTTTCTTAGTAGTCTTGGGCTCACAGGCATAAGGTTTTTGACAAAACACTCAGGACTAAGGAGCTCATCAAACTCCAGATATGGGAAGATTGGTCCATGCCCAGAGCATGGCCCTGAGGCAGCAGTGTTTACTGTAGACAGTAACAAACATGGCAAGCAATGTACCATCCTGACATTGTCACTACTGGCCACTGAAAATGCCGGCTGAGCATCAGCCTCAAGGCCAATTCCCACAGGTCCGCTGCCAAAGTATTTGAATAAACCCAAGCAAGTTTATAATTCTTGTTGTGGCTGAAAAAAAATCTCTCTTTCTCTTGGCAGCCTAAATAGACTTGGGAACATTTGAGGATGGACTGTCACTTGCTGTGCCTCAAACTTATCTTTACTGAAATGGAATTCATTTAGCATGCAATGAGTGCACCCATTGCTGTTGGCATACTCAAAGAACTGTGAAGCCATCCCACCCATTTTAGAATACTTTGTTGTGTAACTGTTTCCTGAGATTAAAACATTCCATTCTGCAGGGTAACTCTTTAAACAAGGGGGCAAGCAACTCCAAGAGTTTCAGGAACTCCCTGAAACTAATCAAATTCATTGGGCTCCTCCCTTCCAAAGTAAGTAATAAAGCTGCTGAGAGTCAGTCTTAGAGAAGCCAAGGTGCCAAGAAGACTCTCAGATCAGACCAACTGCCCAGAAGAATGCAGCTAAGCAGCCTAGAAGAGATTTAGACCAACTGAATCACTTGAAAGGGACACTCCAACCTGTTGAGTGGCCTGTAGGTTGTGCAATAAGTCCCAGGTTCCCAGCTTTTGTGAACTGTCATCTACCCTGGAGTAGGCTTTGGTGATGCAGCTGTCTGTAAGGCATTTATGTGCCTTTAAACAATCCATATTCCTGTAAATAATCCCAGTAAAACTCACTGGTTCACCAATTTAAACTTTGGTACTATCCATACTTCGGTCTGTCATGGGATCCCAATGGGGGGTGGATAGACACGTGTGTAACATCTCCTTAGTAAACATTTTGTGACACAACATAAGTGTATGACCACCTCTACCCCGCAAAAACAAAATGAAACAAAAACTTGTATGGCATAGCCATTACTCTTGCTATTTGTTTCTCTTCCTCTTTTTCTTTCTTTCTTAGTCTTCCTTCCTTTTTTCCTTCCCTCCCTATTTTTCTTTCTTCATCTCGCTTTCTTTCAGTCCATCTTTCTCCATCTCTCTCTTTCCTTTCAGTGTGGGTCTATACAATGTGTAGGAGAGAACCAAGTCTTACTATGACTGAGATGCCTGTATTCCCCTGTGAGTTGTGTAGGAATTTTCTGAGGTGTGAACCTGAACCTTAACATGAGAATCCCTGGTCTTCTGCAGGCAGCAGGACACTGGGGGAGTCATGGGGCAAAACTCCTAAGGGCTGTGTATAGGCCTGGTACAGGAGGCCGGTGGCCTGGAGTGTGGCTCCCAGAAGGTATAGGTGGACCTAAGCAGTGTGGACCCAGGAAACCTCGAGCTTCCTGTGCAGTGTGCATAGGCAGCCCTAACCTGGGGGAAGCCTGTCTCTCACTTGCTGCAGGAGGCCATGCAGGTTGGGAACCTGAAGCAAACTACCTGAGACCTGTGGTCCTGTCTGGTGCGTCACCAGTGACTAGAGCCCTTCTTAGTTTATGGATGGAGAAAATAACTACTGAAAGAATTTTGTGGGCAAGCAAATAAATAAATTGAAATGAAAAGGTGCTGTGGGATGTTCTGTGTGCTCTGAATGTGTTGCTCTGGTTGGTTAATAAATAAAGTGCTGATTGGCCAGGCAGGAAGTATAGGTGGGACAAAGAGAGAGGAGAATTTCAGGAAGTGGAAGGCTGAGTCAGGAGATGCTGCCAGCCGCTGCCGTGAAAAGCAACATTTAAGATACTGGTAAGCCACAAGCTGCGTGGCAAGGTATAGATTTATAGAAATGGGTTAATTTAAGATGTAGGATCTAGCTAACAAGAAGCCTGAGCCATTAGGCCAAACGGTTTAAATAATATAAGCATCTGTGTGTTTATTTGGATCTGAGTGGCTACGGGCCTAGACGGAACTGGAGATAACCCCAGCTACAAAAAGGAGCTTTAGTAAAATTTCTGAACATATTAACTCCAAGAATACTTACTTAAAACTATTTTAATAATTCTAGGCCATTTCACTCTCCATGAACAAAAATAAATTTATTCTGTGGCCTTAGTATCAAACTTAGAGGAAAATAGCTCAAACTCAGAAACACAGCTGTCTTGTCTTCTGCATCTGTACAGCACAAATGGAAAATCCTAGAAAGGATTCAGTTATTATTAGCATCTTGAAGAATCATGGAAACATAAATTTCAACACCTTTGCATGTAGAACAATTATGATTCCACCAGTTTTACATCTCAGAATATTGTAAAGATTAAGTAAACTTCTCAAGTTATGTTTCAACAATATGGAATCTTGCCCAGAGTAGGCAATCAGTCAACGATGACTTAGTTTCTTTCAGTGTTTCTAAAGAGACTCATGGAAACATTGCTGAGAAATAGTTCTTTATTATTCTAAGAGTGCTTCAAAGCAGGGCGCTGAGGCCAAACCTTTTATCATTCTGCAGTGAGCCTGAATTGAGGTTTGAGTCACTCTGTTAAAGATTGGAGTGGATGCCAAACTCTGTCCCTCTTGAATCTGAATGAAAATTTTCACAGTAATATTACTTTTAAAATATAAGATGTCTAATGGTCCTTTTCAATTTACCTATAGTGTGAATTACCATGATTTAATTTTTCTTTTTTGATTTTGAGATTACAATTTAGTTACAAAATTTCTCCCTTCCCTTTCCTCCCTCCAAACCCTGCCACGCATCCCTCCCCATTCTTCTTCAAATTCTTGGTTTATTCTTTCACTAATTGTTATTGTATTCATATATATATATATATATATATATATATATATATATATATATATATAAAATACAGATATAGTCCTATAACCTACCAGTCTGTATAAAGCTACTTGTATATATGTTCTCAGGGCTGATGGTTTGGCACTGGACAACCAATTGATGTGTTCTTACCTAAGGACGGCCACCTCTCCCATGCCCAGCTTTTGTGAGTTGCCTGTGTAGATGTCCTTAAAGTCCCTTCATTTGCATGACCATTTCTCTATTTGGTCATTAGTCAACTAACCGAGTAATTAAGGGGTGAAACCAATGTGAAGAACACACAGCACTTCTTGCCATCCAACTGCTTTTACCAGAATTTTTCCAGGAATAATTCCCTAAGGGACCAGTTCATTTCCTCCAGTCCATACATTATTTGCATCCTAAGTGTTCCTTCTGCATCGCCAATCCTTCTGTAATAGTTGTGTTTTTTTTCCTGTAAGCTCCACCACAGCACTCACAGAAACTGGACTTACTTGTTTTTGTAATTCCTTATTCAAAAAGTATTTGTTGGATTGGTGGCTCTGACATCTGTCTCTGCAGTTGTGTCTGCTCTGGGTTTTCAGAGCTATGCTTTCCTTTTCTCCCGATGAGTCTTCCCAGTGTTCCTCCTCTTTCATAATCAGTCTCAGCTGACAGCTCCACTCTCCAGATCAGCTGTGGATCAGAAGCCTGGGAGGCATCCTGGAATTCCCTCTCTCCTCTCTGCAGGGTAACCATCCCTGGATCCTGGGGCTTGGTTTACAAGGCAGTTACTGCATCTACATCTTCACAGCTCTCCAGTCCTGCTTGGCTCATCCTGTCAGTCTTCTGCTTGTCCATTCTACGCGAATTGTTTATTTTTCAGTAACTGTTTGAAATATTGCTTGTCAAACAGTTTAGCCCTTTATAATGCCATTTTGAAACTGGATCAACAAGAACAGATACCACTGGGGCAGGTTTTATTTCTAGCTCCTAATCGAACAATTTTCCTGAGTGAGACATTTTTACGTTATGTTCTAAAGTTTCTTTCAAGAATATAACTTGGGCTAGAATATGGAGGTTTTCCTTTAAAACACAAATTGTTCTAGAGTTAATATCTAGGCACAATTTCATGGTTACTTTCTTCTCCTAAGTTTCCTAGATACTATTTCATTTTAGAATGATTTAAAAATGAAGATGAGAACCACATGAAAGGCAGAATGACCACATAATAAATAGAACTTTGACCCAAAAACTAGACAAGAACCATCCCAGGAAGTTGAAGAGCAACCTCTGTAACAGCTAGCCTCCTCCAAGTCTTGCTCAATAAGTATCAGTTTCCTTTATTTTTGCCTGTGCTTTTAACTCAAGATAAACTGCAGAAACCAAATGTGTTTCCCAAACTAATTATATGGGGTGTTCTGCTTCTAATTGGCCCATGTCTATGTTCCCCTTCCCAAAAATTTGCTGTCAGGGCATTTATCTAATGGCCTCTTTTTTATCAATATGGTTTTTTTTTTCTTTTTTTTTTTTTCTACTCCAAGTTACTGAGAAATGCATTGATAGTGGGCTGATTACCATACTGTAACCAGCTCCCGATAAATAAACTCTACTTTTCAGTGTAGTCTTCAGTTATTTTCATACCTGGGTGATATAGAAATCTTAACAATACCCAACCTATGTACATGTCTCTTATTCCAGTTATAAAATACTGAGCTTTGACAAGAAGAGAAAGGATTTACTTGAGACAGTATCTTCTGTTTGGAGCCTGGCTGGCCTGGCTGAGGTCACAAGGCTGGTACCCTGAAGGTCTAGCTACTTCCTAGGAGATTTGTGAGGCCCAGAGTCTCTTGTGTAAATTTCCTCTACCCTGGCCCTTCCCTAATGAACTGAGGGAACACCCATCCTAAAATAAGCCAAGTAAATAGTCCATTGTTTGCTCCAAATGTAGAGTGTCTTAAGAGCTTTCATAAGGCCTCTTATCTCTTTAATATTTCTGAGATGGGTCCTAGGCTTCAAGGGAGGGAAATGTAAACACTGGGCATTGTGCTAATCAAAAGGTTCAGTGCTGAGGAGCAGGACAGACTTTATAGGATGGGGGTAGTAAATACCCAGAGGCTAACTGTAGGCCAGAAAGCTTTCAAAGACTGTGAAAATATTCCCAGATTTCTGGCCCCAGTATTGCTTTTGGTATAAGCAAATTAAAGGAAAGTGTTCTGTTTCTGAATGGAAAACAAGATAAAAGGATTATACCAGATGACAACTCTCTGTGTAATTGCAACATAGCTAGTGATTATATGAGGAGTGTTTGACATCTTTGCAAGGCCTTCCACCTTCTGATAGGGCCAGATAGCGTTTGGACAGTTCACATTGGCAGTATTTTCTCTGGAAACCAGGGTGGGGGAAATGGTAAGAGCCAGCCTCAGAGGCCAGTGGCAACTCATCCACCACTCCTCGCTAAAATGCTTTGTTTGCTCTTTACTAATGAAGTGGGGAGTTTGTTAGTATCTTTTAGAACTTGTAGGGTATGGCTCTCATGGACTTTTGTAATGCTCTGGGTCTTTGTAGTTTTACTGGGGTCCCTTTGTCTTTTAACTAGGTTTTAATGTTAACATTAGAGTCACTGTGTCTACAAATATTATTTTAATGCTGTTTGATCATTTGAATTGAATAAATGCTACCTTTCTTTAACTATTAGCTATCAAACTTGCCTAATAGATACTGAAAATGGATACTAAGGCATTTCTAAAATTCTTAGTGAGAAATAATATTTTAACATTGAATGACAATGATGACATGACCACTCCAATGTATGGTTGAGGAGAAGGGTTCATTGTAGATATGAGGGAGAGAACGGCCAAAGGCCTCTAGAAGGGTCCAGAATAAACATGGCCAGTGGACTGAACAGGGCCATGAGAGGAGGGAGGGGCTGAGAGAGGAAGAGAAGGGGGACAAATGAACCAAGAGAAGAGTCATAGACCAAGTGTCCAAGAGTGAGCCAAGAGACCAAGAGAATGTATAGCCAAAATGGCTGACTTACCCTGGGATCAGAGGTTGGAGGAAGAGAAGAGAAGCCCAGCCCCTGGGTTGGAGAAGTTTAGGGTAGGGGGTGGGGTGAGGAGTGCTGGGAAGAGCCACAGGTACTGTGTGAGACTTGTCCCAGGTTCTTTGAGAGCTAACATTCCAGCCTTTTGTTGCTGCTAAAGGGCTACATAATCTCCTCTATAACTACTTCCTGCTGAAACTGGGGTATTGTGTGGAAGGGCAGGAAGGCTGGAATAATGGCCGAAAGATGGAAAGGGAGAGGGAAGTACCGACTTGGAGATATCTGTTTTTCTCTCACTGTCAGGTTCTGTGAGGCCATCTGTGGCTGGTAAAGTGTAGGCCACTTTGCGGCCGCTGGGGATACAGGTTTCAAAGGAACACCTGGGGCTGGTGTGTTATAGGCAGCTTGCAGTCTTCAGTTGACTGGAAATCTTCTGGGACAGATATAAACTAGGGACATAAGATAAAGTTAAGGGCCTTAGAGGATAATAGTTATCCTTGAAGTTTCCAAGTTTCTTGGTAGTGGGACGGGGAGAATAGTTCCAAGACTAAGGCAAGGAAGAGAGATCCTGCCCTCAAGAATAGACAGGTGGGGAACATAGGCTGTTGATTGACAGGAGTACTTATCTTGAGTCCATTTGACCTGTGACAGCATATCAGAACTCTGTTGATTAATGCTAAAACTCTGAACTTTTGAAATCTTAGTATAATGATAGCATAGCAATGGAAAGAAGCCTGAAACATTTCTCATTTCTTACATACCTTAAATCACTTTCTTAGACCCTTACAACTTAAACTTTGAACATTTTTTTCAATCCAATCATTTACCACAAGACACAAATGGCTGCATATTGAGGGAAGCCATTGCAGAGCAAGCTCCTTCAAACAAAGGAACAGTAAAAAAAAATATATTGAATATGTTTTGTGAGTTTATTTCTTTTAGAGTCTGCCAGCAAGTTAAACTGTTTGCACCTGCCTTTCTTGACAGGAGACCTAGTAGTTCTAGAAAAGTGAGGCCTGATTTTAGATATGAAATGAACTGACCAGGTAGCTGCAGCCTTGACAGGGAGGGTTTTGCCTGCTGCTGTTAACATAATGCTATAGTTAGCTGTCAATATTATCAGAGATCTGAGAAGAATACATTATAATAGAAAGTAAATGGCCTATGTGTCAGTTAAAATGACAGGAACTTACTGCTACCTGGATGGTTACCCTGGGCTCCTATGGTCTTAATGGCTTTGTTGGGGGCAGAGGTCCCAGGCCAGTGTCAGTCTTTGTTCTTCAGGCCCAGAATATCCAAGAGACTTTCTGATGTAGGAGGAACTTGGAGACTGATCTACCTTGTCTCGGCCATCTGCAGTAAGTTAATGAAGCTTTAATGAAATTTCTTAGGAAGAAAAGAGAAAGGGTCATATAATGTCTAGGATGGCAGGAGGAAGCTAGAGGCCCAGGAGGGCATGAAAAAGCTAGAGGCCCAGGATGGCATGAGGAAGATAGAGGTCCAGGATGGATGAGGAAGCTAGAGGCCTAGGATGGATGAGGAAGCTAGAGGCCCAGGATGGATGAAGAAGCTAGAGGTCCAGGATAGTGTGAGGAAGCTAGAGACCCAGGATGTATGAGGAAGCTAGAGACCCAGGATGGATGAGGAAGCTAGAGACCCAGGATGGATGAGGAAGCTAGAGGCCTAGGATGAATGAGGAAGCTAGAGGCTCGGGATAGATGAGGAAGCTAGAGGTCCAGGATGGTGTAAGGAAGCTAGAGGCCTAGGAGTATAAGATGAATTGCTAAACAGTCTTATTAATAAAAAACCCAGAACTAGATATTGGGATAAATGCCTGAGAGATCAGAAGAATAGGAAAAGCCACAGCCAACCTAACCTTACAGATACCCCAGTCTCCAAAGAGACCCACTTCCAGTATACCCACACCTATATGCATTTCTGTTCTGCAATCTCACTTCCTCTCCACCCAGCTACATCACTTCCTGTCTGTCTGTACAGGCCTCCAGACCTTTACGGTTAGTGCTGGGATTTTTTTTTTTTTTTTTTTTTGGTTTTTCGAGACAGGGTTTCTCTGTGTAGTTTTGCGCCTTTCCTGGAACTCACTTGGTAGTCCAGGCTGGCCTCGAACTCACAGAGATCCACCTGCCTCTGCCTCCTGAGTGCTGGGATTAAAGGCATGTGTCACAATGCCTGGCTCTGTTCCCAGTGTGGCCTTGAATTTATAGAGATTCATGTGGATCTCTGCCTCTTGAAGGCTAGGATTAAAGGCATGTGCTGCCATTGCCTGACTTCTATGTTTAATATAGTGGCTGGCTTTTTCCTCTGATCCTCAGATAAGTTTTATTGGGGTACATAGATAAAATATCAACACACAGGAGGGCATAAGAAAGAGACAGAACAGACATCTGAAAGGGGGAGACAAGGAAAAGGGTCACAGTGTAGATTTAGGAGGATATGAAGAAGGTACAGGAATTCCAGGAAGGAGCTGAGAGACAGAAGGGACAGGGTCACTCAGGCCCAGGAGGGCTTCAGAAAGCTGTGAGACATGCAGCTCTTAGAGGTAGGCAAGAAAGCTCCAGGAAGTAGCTGAGAACAAAGGGGACAGAGGGGTAAGTGTCATGGAGACAAGAATTTCAGTCTGGGGCATCCCCAAGCAGAATGAGAGACTTGTCAAAGAGAAATGTCCCAGATCCCAGAGGAGAGACATCCCTTTCCATGTGAGGGACCCAGTAGGGTGTGAGGAGCATCCTGGCACACCAATGTGACTTGTGTAGTAATAGTAGACAAAGCAGGAAACTCTGGGTTGATACTTATCCAGTAGAGGAGAAGAGAGGAAAGCAGCTGGAAAGGCAGACTGGAGAGCCTTTTGGGAAAAGTAAGGGTTCAAATACAGGGAGCTGGGAGAGTGTCTTAGTAGAAAATTGCCCATGTGGTGTAAGGAAGTAAGCTTGAGATGCCCATGTGATGGACACCCTGAAGGTGTAAAAGGCTCCAGGAGCCAGAGACAGGACATTTCCTGAGTAGTTAAGGGGAGGTGGATGGTTAGAGCAGGTGGCTGAAAAAGTGGACTCTAGAATTTGGAGTCAAGTATGGTGAGTGGCAGAAGCCAGCAGAAACAAATGATCTGTACATAACTTAGGAGAGTCAGAGCAGCAGCTTGGTTCTGAGAGCCCGAATCCCTCGGAAGGGATCTCATATTCTGCTTCTGGGGTTTCGGTACGGGATGAAGGAAAATAAGGGCATGAGCACTCTAAGGTACAGTTGAGGAGAAGGGTTCATTGTAGATATGATTGCAGCCAGAGGCACTTGGAAAGGTCCAGACTGAATATGGCCAGCAGACTTGGGAGGCCACGAGAGGAGGGGGGATGGAGAGGAAGAGAAGTGGGGAACAAGGGGACTAAGAGAGGAGATGTGGACCACATGTCCAAGAGTGAGCCAAGAGACCAAGAGGGTGTATTGCTGAGTTATACCGGGATCAGAGGCTGTAGGAAGAAAAGAGAAGCCCAAGCCCTGGGTTGGAGAGGTTTACAAAAGGGAATGGGGTGAAGAGTGCTGGGGATGGGCCACAGGTACCTAGTGAGACTTGCCCCAGGTTTATTTGAGACCTAACGAACACCAGACCAGAGGCTTGTAGGATATTAAGGTAATCTCAGAACTACCTTCATCTGAGTCTCTAAAACTGTAGCGTTTGAAAGGCAGTAGAGGTGAGAGAGGACTTTGTGAGTTTTGCAGAAATGTTAGGGAAGATCATCGGTAATGGAAAAAAGGCCTTTAAACCCAAGTGAGAGAAAAGAAAGGGCTTGGAAACGTCAAGAAAACAGTTGCCCACTGTTCTAGGACACGTGGGCCGTTGGGCTGGACTATGTGGCCAGTCTGGCAGGTGTAGATGATAGCTGGAAATGCCCTGGTAGGATTCAATGGGACACAATAGGCATGAGAAAGTCAGCAGAGAATGTGCAGAAAGGCTCAAAATGACTCTGTATCAAGGCACATCTTTTACATTTTCAGGATATTCTCTTACATGTAGACTAGGTTCAGGATGGCTGTCCATGATGATTTAGCCAAATAATCCACAGTATGAGATGACTGACTAGTCTTATAGTTGTGAGAATATGAGTATAAATGCAAAGAACGTTTGGGCTGGCCATTATTATTATTATTATTATTATTATTATTATTATTATTTGGTTCACAGCACAATACAGTGTTTGTAAGTGTGCTTTTAAGGTAGAGGAATTTTAAATTAGTCCCTCTCTGGATTATTGTTTGAGTGGCTTACCAAAAGGAAACTTAAGCACACTGGTTACCTATTGGAGTCCATTTTCCTGAAGAATTTGTGAATCTTAACTAAATGAACATTTCCCAATTCTTATGTCTTTTTACACACCCTAGAAAGTCAGTGGGAGAAATTTTCTCTTATACAAATAAAAAGAAGATAAAAATGGGGTTACTGATAGATCCTACATAAAGTGATTTTTATATTAAGTTTAAAGAAATATTTTGTTGGAATTATAAATACAATAAAGCTAAAACAATGAAATGGAGTTTATATATACACTGAAAGTGTCAGTTACTAAAATACAGAGTATTTTTTGATTCTTCAGGAACAACTTGATAACCTCATGGAAAATTTAGCCAGGCGTCTTCTTTGGTCAAACTAAATTCTTTGGAGGTAAAGGGGGATCATATTCATTTGAGCATCATTGAGGAAATCTCTTTTTGGTCCAGTAATTAAAGACATTAGGTCTTTACATTAGGTATACTTCATTCGCTCTGTTGTGAGTTCTTCCTTTAACAAGGTAGTTAGGAGAGTCAACACCCCAGAACAACTTACCAAACATTCATTTGAAATGTGTCTCACTGGAGTGACCTGGAGATGTTATGACGGGGGTAGAGTTCTCTGACCTTTTGCTCTCCTTTCTCTCAGCTTTAAGCTCAGTTCCAGGACAGCCAGACACCTACCTGCCCCAGATACAGGCTAGACACTTTGTGTGTTCAAATGTCTAAACAAGCAAGCAATATAGTTCTTAGCAGGTGACTGAGAGAGAGCAGTGACTCAAGACAGTGAGATGGCACCTACAGCTTTCGTTTCCCTCAGCTTCTCCATCAGTCATTCTTACCTTTGCTCTTTCTTTCGCTCTCAAATAAATTCACTAAATATTGTGCAATTAGAAATGTACCTTGATTTTTTTATTTCTGACAGGACACACCCCAGTGAGAACCTAAAAATATTCCCCAAACTAAAGTTCATTAACAAACATTTTAGCATTTTAATCACCTGTGACACATAATCATCCCTTTATGATTTTGATGGATACCATCAAATAAACTAATATTCATGGCTGTATATCAAACCATGTCACCATCTGTCAGGGACTGTTGTGGGGACCAGATTTTATGATGAGCATTTGCCTTATGCGGTACTTAAAAAACAAATGGAATCTCTTCAAAGATCCGTCATATTATTTAATAATAAATGGATTTTTTTCTCCTTGTTAGTACATAGAATGACTACCTAAGAGAGTAAATGCAGTTTCAAAAAAGGAATTAAGGTTCCCCCCCCAAGCCATTGCAGCCCCACAGACCTGACAGCAACCTCCTCCCCCACCCCCTCACCAACCATCCCCTGCAGCACCAGCAACCACTGGAGCCACACACCGCTCCCTTGCACTGATTGGGAAGAGGTAAGGCCCTGCTTGCCCAACTGGACAATCCAGTTCTCTAGCCCCTAGGCCCGGAAGGCACATTCTGTTCCCCTCCCACACCAGCCATTACAGCCCCAGAGACCTGGGCTCAGCCTCCTCCTCACCCCTTCTCCAACTATTCCCTGCAACACCAGTGACCACTGGAGCCATAAACCCCTCCTGCACCTCCTGTACTCACTGGGAAGAAAAGCAACCCAGAGCTCCATCTGTAGGGATTAAAAGAAGAAATGGGTAGAAGGCAATGTAAGAACACATTCAACAACATAAGGAACAATACGGCACCACCAGAACCTAGTGATCCTACAACAGCAAGACCTATTTTTAGAATCCCAACTAAGATGATCCAGGAGAAAACAACCTTAAAACAACTTTATGAAGATGATAGAGTCCCTAAAAGAGGAAATTAAAAAAATCCCTTAAAGAAATGGAGGAAATCGGTAAATCCCTTAAAGAAAAGCCAAGAAACCCAAGAAAAAACAAACAGATGAAGAAAGCAGTTCAAGACTTGAAAATTGAAATAGAGACAATAAAGAAAACACAAACCAAGGGAATTCAGGAAAAGGAAAATCTGGGTAAACAAACAGAAACTACAGAGGCAAGTATAACCATCAGAATACAAGAGATGGAAGAGAGAATCTCAGGCTTTGAAGATACAATACAGGAAATAGATTTGTTTGTCAAAGAATGTTAAA